>JAGDQP010000684.1:0-95182 GCA_022664845.1 Lepisma saccharinum
TACATACATATATACATACATATATATACATATATACATATATATATATATATATATATATATATATAGACTGTTAGTTGCAACTTTGAACACGAGACAGCATTTGTTGAGCACGAACTGAATAAACGAATGATATTTCCCTGTGTCCCTTAAAAATTAAATGGAAGAAATATTTTCTGACACTTCTTAAAAACCGAATCCAATTCATAACAATCACAGTTATAGTGGAAACCCTAAGTAATCTTTGCTTCACCAACCCAAATTGCTGCAACTATTATGAATATCATTAGTCAACATGGCATTGTTTCACAAAAAAAACAAAACGGAGACTAAGAAAATAAAAGGGGAGAAAATAAAATATAATCCTTTATTTTTATTTAAAAATCTGATATTTTTTTAAAACTTGAATTGTATCACTGAAACAAGCGAAACTCGCTGTTGTTCTGTTTATATTAACAAGTAATTCTCCACGATCTTTTGAAACATTTTGTAATATTTCACACTGAAAAGGCTTGTCCCCTGTATGAGTTCTCATGCTAATGTCTCTACAAATTCAATATGTCAGGGTCACCCGGATAAAATTTTAATCCTCTTCAAACATTATTAGCTTAAAAGCACAAATATCAATCACAGGGATGATGTTTGAAAATGAATATGACTTGAATACAACTTAAAATTTTCATGGAGTGAAACGTATGACTAAATATTTTTATTACTCTTATCGATATTATATTGCGATCTGTTGGAGAAAACCACTGTCACAGTAGGTTTAAAATCTGATCTTAAAAGCTAACTAGTCAAAAATACATTTGTGGCAAAACTGACTTAAAAAACTCGGTAGGAAAGTGCCGAACAAATTGAGGGAAGAACTGCATCAAATAATAAAAAGTAATTTTCTGATAGTTTCAAGATTCGCAACGGATTGAAACAAGAGACCAAATTTTCGAACTAAAGCAGGTAAAATGTTTCAATTGGTTCAGTCATCAAATTTTGGATTTAGGGCGGCTAAAATTCTCTCAGTAGTCTGTTCCATTGAAAATTGAATTTATGTTTCGTATGTTTTAATGTTTGATTTATCTTACAAATTGTTATTTATCTTGTGGCACCTATTGGAATGGGGGAGGGGGGAAATCAAATATTTGGAAAGGAAAATAGTCACTTTCAATCGCATTAAGATGAAGTCCTAGGGATGGAAATTTTGCTTTAAATACGCCACTGGTGTATTTATTTGTGTAAAGAAGACAGTGGCGATCACAGTGAGAGGGGAAGCCCCTTATCATTGTCACGTCTAAAAATACTATGCCATTTATTAAACAAGGTAAAAAGCAGGGAACATCGAGGAAGATAAGAAAATTACAGCTGATTAAATTTTACTATCTCAAACCGCAATTACAAAAATAGTAATATTGAGTTTTTTTTTAAATTTTCAAAACAGCGCTTCACAGTCGTTTCACAAGAAATGTGCTTGAAATTTTGTCCAATGAATATGAAATTATAGTGGATGGATTTCATTGAACCATTATTGAGAACATTTCAAACGTTTAATTCAAATGTTGTTCACTAAATATCGTTATTGCGAAATTGTTATAAAATAACAGCTAAGATTTGGCTGTATATTTCATAGCAAAACGATATTTCTGCTATTGATGTCTTCTTCGTCCTGTAACTCAAAATGTACCCCCCATGGAGAAAAGGATTATAGCTTCTCTTAAGATTTCAAGTATTGGTCTAATAGTTGATAAATAATGTTGATTTGAAATTGTAGTAAGTTCCTCAAAATATCAGTGTAGTCGTCTACTCTTGTAACCCAGTGAACATAAATTTATAAAATGAATCGAAAGTGAATTTAAATTTTATTTATGGTCAGTTAAATAGACTAGCAACTTCTGCCAGCTTGCAAAGACCAATCAACGACTAAATTTTGCGTTTTTTGCAAGAATTAAGATATAAATAAAAAAACGGGCTCGAACAGAAAAAAATACAAATACGTAAAAAGTAGTATTAACCCCCTTATTCAGAACACGATATAAAAGTTTTCCTGGATGCGCCGGAATCGTGGTTGAAGATAGAACCAACAGTTTTGATCCCAGAGCCTTACAAAATAAGTGATATCAGTACAAAACCTCTAAAACTTCGTTCAGTCCCTCTGTCCCCATAGGAATGTAAAAAGACAGAGCAGAGAAAGCAAATAAAATTGGTGGAAAAAATTTTGAATAGTTTTGGCCCGCCCTGTATTAACGAAAACATTTTTATCAACGAGGGAGAATGCCTAATGCTGTTTGTAATCTCTCCGCTTTCATTTCAGATTGAAAGAAGTAAATTTGTTGTTCTTATAGTTGCTTCATCTGATAGATTATACTAGCTGAATACTATAATAGAAAGTTAAGCGCACCTCGTCTTTTAATCGAAACAAACTGCGTCTATATGTATTTTTTTACATTTCTATTCATTTCTTGGCATTTCATCAACTTTGCACCAACAAATTACAACAAAACACTACATCATGCATTTAAGCAACGATCTTTTGTAAAGTTTACCAAAGTATTCTTATCTTAATTTGGTGCTTGCCTTATTTTTTTTTTGGGGGGGGGTCATCAAATTTCGTTGTTTTTTTTAAAAGTCTTGAAATCGCCTTTTTGTTACCGGCGCTGTCGATGTAATTGTGAGGAAAGGAAGAGAAGAAAGAAATTCTTAATTTTAATTGGTAAATGGTAAATCGTTCCATTTCGTGAAAATTTCCAATTTTTAAAGTTTTTCCTGTTTCAGAATATTCAATTTATTCCTTCTATATTTTCCCCTTTCCTATTTTTTGCAATGGAATAAAAAATTTCCCAGTTCAGATACAATATTTAGACTCGACTGCCATTTCAAACAGTTCCTCTTGGTTGAAATTTCCGTTCCGTTACATAAAATTTCTTTATAAAATAATGCAGGGCACACTCAAACTTAAAATGTTTTGTTTTATTCATTCATCTTCTTCCGAATCTATTTGTCGAAATTGATAATGATGAGTGGTAGTTTTCTTTTTGGAGAACAGGAGCAAAAAAATCAAATAGAATGGCACCTTCTTATGCTAATCTGTTTATGGGAAAATCTGAAACTGGCTCCGACTAATTTTTTTACAATATCTAAACAAAAACATCCTTAAAAATTCCGAAATTTTTTCTTTTCTTTTACCTCTCCCTCTCTCTATTCATGTTTGTATATTTGAAGACTTGAAAGCGTCTGTTGAACCTTAAACAAAAAAAAAAGTGTCTTCAAAATCGTTGGGTGTTCTCGCAATTTTAGGAGACCACTTGCATCCTATGATCCGGATGTTGTTATTTATTCTAAATCTAAACTCTTTTGATTGTTACAAGAAATTAGCTTTAGGGAATTCTTCACCGTAGCATAAATACTGTCGTGTCTTTATTTAATAGTGATTTTTTTTTACGTTATGAATGGAAGTATATCTGGCGAAAAATATAAACTTTGTCCTGTCTGTCTATTCCTTCCAGTCCCAGACCCGTCGTCTCGGTCATTTCCTTCGATCCTATTCCTTTCGGATCACTAACCTGACCCCGTCTCCGAAATCCCCAATCAAGATTCTCAACATACACTTGATAATCTTTAAATACACTTGGAAAGAAAAATTATTTTTATTGAGAATCTTAAAATATATTGAAAATGGTGACAATTTGAATTTATTTATTGCCGCGGAATTTTTTCTTGTTAAAACAATCTTCTTTTGGAAGACTACACTTTATTTTCAAAAACTTAACCAATTCTTCGAAAACCGTCAGTTTTAGATCTAAAGAATCAGGAAGGTCGTAGTAGTGTTCTACAGGGTATTTCATTATTTTTACATCTGGTGAATCGTTTTCGTGTTCCAGAATTTTGGTAGTATTCTCAATGTATTTTCTGATGAAGTACTTTCGAAGCAAGGTGAAATAATTTCAGATCCACCCTGTATATATATATATATATATTAAATTTACTCCCTCATTCTGAAATTACGTATGGTAGTCATTAAAGTCCATTACAGCGAAAAACTTTATGCAAAGTTCATGAACCCCTCCACAGGTAATCCTGGATCCGACCCTGTGTATTATTCTTACTTATCTGTAAAAGGCAAAATTATTCGAAACTATGCCTTTCTGAGTGACGACATAATCGCCTCACAAAAAAGTGATATAATAGTAGAGATAAGCTGCTTTGAAATCTTGAATGTGTAGTGAAGGCTGGCGAAAGAATTTCATGGTGCTAGAGATCTGAGACATATGGCCAGCCTTATCTGAGGATAAACTGCCCTTCTACACCTGGTGTCCTGTTTCTTGATTATTGGTCCGACTAGGTGCAAAAGGGACAAAGTTTCGTCCTTCTAACACCCGGACAAAATTTCTGAACCCAACGCCATTCTCCAATTTAAGTTCCCTGAATAAGTTATCTGCATATTGGTTACCCCTTTTAAATAACTCGCGTGTCCAGTATCGTTTGGTATTCTATTTCCTGTTAGACTGTATAACCAAATAGCTCGCACAAACACTCGCGAAAGCCACTGCTTCCGTCATGATTTCACATCTAAACCAGACTGAAGTGTGAACACTAAACTTTTCTTCGTGACAGACAATTTGTCTTCTAAACATCTCGCCAGACATCTGTCCGCATCAGGCAGTTGTCCTAAGACAGATATCTGTAAGTGAGTGACATATATCTGTAAGACAGGCCTGACTGTCCCTGTTGTGTGTTTCCTTTTTCACTTGCTGGTTGCTCAAGTTCACATCTGTCAACATTCCGAACCTTTTTTTTTCCTTACGTTCCTTCAATTTTGCTCATCTTTCTATCTCTGTAGATAGACATCTCTTGTAGCCAATCCAACATCTCTTTCTTTTTGCTATGGTTCTCATGAGATTTATCTTCCCTCCTACCAATTCAATATATCTTCGTTTCTTACTTCATTCAACTAATTAAAATTTCATCGCAATCCATGGCCACATTTTAAAACTTTTTGCAAAATTTTCTTCTTTATTTCTTATCGTCTTAGAACCATCACAACTACTTAGCTAACCTTTTCCTAAACTTCTTTATGTAATTTGAAACTAGATGTTGGATCTAATATTCAGCTGACAAAGGTGGCGATCACATTAGGCTAGATATAGTTGTAAAGCCGTAGTAACTCCGAACCACATTAGCACAGGCATCAACTAAATATTCAGACATAATGAACGTTATACTAGAACAAACCCTATCTGAGCAATAACACAGAAAAGAATGTTAATATAATATGTTTAATCATAGCAGCTGCTAAACAATGTATTATAAATTATCATAAAATAGGCAGGCACAAAACATGTACGGAGATTGCATATCGAGCTTATCTTAAATCCAATAGCTGCGACAATATTTAATTTTAGAGATTATACATTCGAAAAATGTACTAAAGAACTTCTACAGGAATATACTCCATCATGACATTCTTCTTCAGTGTAGCTTTCACTCCAAGTCATTTAATAGGCGATCCCGGAGTATATAATATTTATTAGTTCATTGAATCGCAAAATAGGCTTCGTTCCCAATTAGTGACCTCGTATTAGTTTCAATATAATATGTTCTGTCCTTATTTTTTAACAGAACTAAACATGACATGAAGATTCGTGGCGAACCTGGAGCAGTGATGATTATAATTACCTTACATCGCATTGAAATGACATCCTAACAGTGGAACTTCAAATTAAGCACTAGATCTGTGTCTGCATCTGGAACCTAACCGAGACTCCCCATGATATAAAGTGTTGATCGCCACGACTCATCCACCACTATTGGGGACACTTACGTACTTTAGTTTGAAGTCGATAAAACTGTCTCGAATTTGAAACTAACTTTAAACCTTATTGATCACTGGTTTTAAGCACAATTTATAAACGGGAATATGAAATAATATCAACTTGTAATATGTGGAAAGCGTTTCCATGACTGACAAAGACTTTGAATGTTTAAAATGTGATGGCTTAAAGAAAATTCACAACTGCTCTCCCTCATAAACTCTTTCCCAGCATTTGATCGATTTTTAGTTAAGTTTCAAACCTCCACTTTCAACTCTTCCCTTCTGTGTAGGGTAAATGGGGAGAAAATAAGGCTTCTGTTCGAAGGATTAGAAGAGTTGGATAGCAAAGGATATAAACGAATGGAACCATATCTATCAGCTTCTAAGAGTCAAAGTAGAATATTAGAAAACTGTGGGTGGACGATAATCCTATTTGTATTCGTTCTTGTATTACAAAGGAACATTTTTACAATATTCTGGTCGTCTTCACATAATAAATGAATGTGAAAGCAGTTGTTATTTTAAACGTATATTAAAAATCTGTAGATCTACACCTGCCTCAGTTTATACGATGACTACTGCGAATGAACATCTCGTGGATAAATTTAAGAACAAGATTATGACAATCTGTTTAGCACACCCCAGGTTATTTTAATTTATGCACGTACATTCCGCGAACTTGATAAAATAGAATGAAACTATAATTTCAAGGTGCACTATATAGCACTATTTATCACACTACATTGATAAATTACAACTAGTTTGTCTTATTACATAATGAGTATGAAAATACAAGTCGCCTAGTGCTTTATTTTACGAATAGTCGTGTAATTTTCTTTATTATTTTAGACGTTAAGATAAAGCTCAAATTAATTCTATGGACGGTAACAGCACTATGGCTTACACCCGTTTTTACTTTACTCTGCCAGATAACATTGTGGAGTTGGTAAATACATTGTCACAGCTACTACAATTGTAAAATTACGTAGTATATATAAATGTACACTCTGCTTTTCAATCAAAACACAAACAAAAAGCATAATTTATGTTACTAAATAAATGCGCAATAGCAGGGGGCCCGCAAAAAAAGATTTAACAGTGGCAAACCACATACTGTTATCGACACCGGAAGTGAAAATAAAGAAAAGAAGGGAAACCAAATGCGAGCTCTTTGATGGTTGCGTACCACACTAAACACTTTGAACTCCGTTATCCTATCATAAAGAGAAGTTATATCCCTTATTATAAACACCGACAGGGCGGAAACCCTGAGTATCGCCCAAGCAACCGACAGAAAAAACCTACCCTATAGTACCCTAAAGAGCACGATAATTTGAGTTTGAATTTAATTTTAAGATATTTAGGCAACTGGTTAAGGCCGAGATCCGTAAAAGGAGCGATGTCGTAATGATGTCGCGAGAATATTTGAGTTCCAATTCTATGTTCAACATCGTCTGAATTCTTAAGAAATACGAGGTGTAAACCAAAAATATCCGTATCATTTATCTTTCCTTACGAATTATCTTTAGTCTTTAAGCTACAGATATAACTAAAGTGCCAAGCATCTAACTCAAACTTTTGTTTCTAGGTCCGTCTGGTGAAGAAACATTGTTCATGACATTACCCTGGAACGACGAATTTCACTGTGGAAGAGCAACGTGCTGTGATAAAAGTTTTGTGTGCACGTGGTGAAAAAGCCATCAATATTCGCCATCACTTGAGCGATGTTTATGAGGCCTTTGCTGACAGTACTGTCCGTAAGTAGATTCGTCAATTTAATGGCGAGAGACAATCAACTGAAGATTTAACAAAAGTTTTCAGTCCAATTATTCCCGTCACCATAGAAAACATCACTAGAGTTGAGACGCTGGTCACACTCAACGGGAACTGTTGAGGGCATTTACCACCATAGAGGATCCTCTAATAGAAATATCGAAGAAATTTTCACAGAAGTTTTCCAAGTTCAGTTTACCTTTGGGTACCTCGATACCTGGATGATGAGAAGGACACGCCAATCTAATAGTCTCCTGACAAGCAACTGTCCTACCAATGAGCAATTGTTTGAGCCTGTGATCTCAATGCACGAAATCTTTATTTCCCCCTTCTATTCAGGAACAAATCGGCAGTCCCAACAGTAAAATTCATCTATCAGGGCAGTGTCAAAACATCTCTCTTTCACAGATGAACCTAAAAGCAAAGGTTACATTGTCATACTTAAAATTTCTAGTTTGAAGTCTAAACTGTCACAACTTACTTTTAATAAGAGTAAAATGATACGCACTTCCTGTATGAATCTCGTGAAATAAATTGAGAAATTATTCAAGTTTTAGAATTTCTACTTTTGTGATATTATTTTCACGCTCTTGTAAAATGTTGAATGTACATTGCAAACGTTTTACAATGTGACATAGATGATTGTATCATTTAAGCCGCATTTTTTCGCCTAAGAGTCTATTGTTACAGCCATAAATACAGCCCCACGAAATGAAAAGAAAATCCAGAATCGGTACTCTAAAGACCTGCTAAAATTCTCTCAACACTTGCCTCTTTTGATCTCCATTGAAAATAAGATTTGCATATCAGCGATCTTGCTAAACATATTACAGTATATCTGTACGGGTGGTACAAAATTAGTTAAGTTTGTTGTGCTATCGATAGTTGATAACGAAGATTAACGATCAACAGACTTACCGGCTACGCCTCGAAACGTCCATCCGATTATGAAGTCTTTGACAACCGACATTCGCCAGACGATATAAGTTTCAGATATGTTGCAACGTCTCCTCTGTATTAACAACTCTGCAACACTCCACCAGTATCATGAAACTGGCATGAATATTGGTGAATATAATTCACCTACTACACTATAATTATATCGAAGGGTGGAAATAACCTTCGTGGGGCTACCTAGATACGCTGATATCCAGGAAATTCCATATACCCCCAACACTCCCTAAATTTTAAGGAACAGGTACACCCCTCAAAAAATCTAAACTCTGGCCTTTGATGTGGAGAGTCAATAAACCATTTGCAAGTTAGCAAACAATATTATCATAGAAAGAGAAAGGGGAGAAAATTTGATGTAGTGTTGAAATTTGGCTGCACTGCAAACTGGGCATATCATGAGAAATGATCATGACTAACAGGCGGAATATCGGCTACTCCTTCCACTTGGTCCACTTCCTTCATTCCAATCACATTAAATGTAATAAAAATTCTAACGCCCCACGATAAAGATAGAGAAACGCAAGAATTGACATTACAGTTATAACAGGAGTGACTGCTCAATTCTAGAGAAAGTTTCACCGCTACATGGCGTGAAAGGTGATCCATGATTGACTCCCCCAACTCAAACAGAGCAATTACGATGTCGATTCCTGTATATTTCACAGTGTTGGGTGAGGCATGTAGCCCGAGCCTTCAATTCACACCTAACAGCTGTTCCAATATCAGGATGTCACCCCTTCATATGTTGTCTCATTGACGAATGTAGTGGATCAACTTCAGATGTATTCATCTCGGGTGTGTATATGAGTTCTAATTGTGGCTGTCAGTTTAGCGTGCTTGCTCACTATTTAAATCTTTTGTCTCTTTTCGTATGTGTGGGGGGGGGGGGTCTTCCAGCATATTATGTGTACACCTCCTTTAACTATCAGTTTATTATATAGCACAATAAACCTTACTCTATTTATGTGTTGATGTATACATTTTCTGCACATATTTCGCTAAGTAGATTGCTATGTACTCCAGTAGAGGATTTCTGTACAATTTCCTTGGTTTCCCAGCTTCCCTTTAAACTTTAGTTTCAGATCCATTTGCTATCCTAATTGATCTTATAATTCATCATCTTTTTAATTATTTCCCTTATTTCTTATTTTTTCAATGTTTTTTTTCTGTTGTAGTCCCGCTTATTATTCTGTGGGTTTGATAATTATGTTTTATCTTTATTTAAGTTTGCTTATTGCACGTCTTTGTTTTGGAGTCAGGTTTCGTTTTGTTTTGACTTTAGGGAGTACTAACGACTTCTCCTGGACATGATTAGCGTGCTCTCGTATACAATGGATTATGTCTGGTTTCAAATCACTTACCTTTGATTTTACGATAGCCATGTTGTGTTTCAATAAATTAATTTTTGTCTCAGTGCCCTCTGGTAATACTTATCCATATTCTGCCTGAAAATGTTTAGTTTAATGAGGGTAAAGTTTTCGGTTTAGATGTGGGGCAAAACTAAAGATTCGTCATCTAAGACTCGTTCCTCATGTTTAGATTATTTTTTTCTTTCTTAGGCTATAAATTAGAGATTTATTCATTTTGATTTATTTAGTTGTGTGTCTTCCTCTTTTCCTATCTTTTTCTATGAAACTTGTGGGAGTTGTTGATTGAAGATGAATCTTCATTCAATATAAGGCTTTGTATTTGTGAAAGACAATTTTCACTTTTCAGATTGTTTTATTGATCCTGAAAAGGGTGGTGCTTTTATGTTGCAGTTCTAATTCATTTTTTCAAGAATTCCAAGAGATCCTCTATGATTTATCTCCTGTCCCGTCTTGGTGGCGTTGTCTGCTTGCCCCTGTCGGGTGTTCTCTGGCTTCTGAGAGTCGCTTTTGGACACTTGTCGGTTCCTTGTAGATTTGTCTTCAGGAAGTCCAGCGTGAAGTCCAATTGGCGCGTTGCACTATTTCTTCGTGACCTCCGAACCAAAGCGAACTTTTCATTCTTCCAAATTGAATTCCCAATGTTCTTCCAATTTCACTACTAACTGTTTGTAGTGAATGCTAACCTCCTCGTTGATACTTAATTCCGATTTCCGCAGAATACATGTGATGTTCTCTTCGAAATTAGCTGTTGCTTAGTCGAACTCAGCCAAATTCAAGTTAGGTTTCTGGAGCATTATTAAGGTCTGTTATCTCGTATACTTCTCCTGATCTCTGGTTCGTAGTGCTGGACAGGGTTCTGAAGCTTTCTTCCTAGTCACCTCTCAGCCTATAGTTAGGCCTAGAGGAACCAGCTTTGCCTCTGTTGGCTTTCCGGGAGCTCCCCGATGGTGTTGACCTCGCCATTTCTCTTCTCTCTCCACAGTTTTCTTGTCCAGTATGTCGTCCAAGTTGTCGTTCAACTCCGACAGGTCCATTGGAATTTTGCTTTATGGGTGTCCATGTTGTACTAACAAGGGAGGGTCACGATATGTTGTCGCTAAAATCCAAATGAAAACTAGTGCATATGATAGAGCATGGTGAAATATGGGGAATATCAAAATTTAAGGTGCGGTGGAGAAGGAGGATCAAAGCTAGGGGGGGGGGGGGGGGGGGCGAAACCTCGAAATTCACGAAAGTTAAATAAAGGATATATCCACGGTCATTCAGAATAAAGGACGTTACTTTCGGGAGGGGATTCCCGCCATCGAAAGAAGTAAAGAAGTAAAAGAACATGGGGGAAATTCCGCTTCGTTTTGGAGATACAGCGATTCCAACTTGGAGTCCAAAGTCGACTCTTAGCAATGGGAAGAAATAAATAATTCTCAATAAGTCAGAAACGACTCATTGAATTAAAATTCCGTTTGCGGAAATTTGTTTCTAGCAACATGGTAGACATCAGGAGTGAAATCATGATGTCACTGGTTTGTCAGTTTACCAACTAGGTATAACGTTTACATTTTTCAAATGGCAGTACGTCGTGTTATTGGATATTTGATATCTTCTAGTGATGATAAAGATCGTACTTAAAGCACATACCACAGAGTTGCAAACTATGGATGAGACAGAAAGGTTTTCGCGGTTTATACAAACTACCGGAAATTTGGTATGAAGATACATTATCACTAATAGGTTACTAAAATATTACCAAATTTCTCCAAAGACGGGCACAAAAATTCATTTTCCACACCGTTTGAACTACAGATACGAAATTTGGCATAAAGTTGTATCATAACAAGTAGTTTAGAAAAATATTACAACATATTTAAAACGTCCCCATCTTGGATTCAAAATGGCCGCCCAAATATTATTTTCCACACCATTCGGGCTAGAGAAATGACATTTTAAATAAAGGTGTACCATCATGAGTAAGTCACGACAATATAATAAAACGTTAAAATGGATTCGCCCTCTTTAATCCAAAATGACCGCCAAAAACATTTTTCAAACCACTGAATCTAGAGAAACGAAATTTTCATCAAGAACACCTACTTCTCGAAGATCTCTTCTAATATTGTCCTCCCAACGACATCTCGGTCTTCCCAATGGCCTCCTTCCATCAGGCCCTCCAACCAGGATAGAATATAATATTCGATTTTCCCCAATCCGAGCTACATGACCTGCCAACCTTAGTCGTCGCGATTTCATTATTTTTACATCTGCTGAATCGTACAGTCCGTGGAGTTCTTCATTATGCAGTCTCCTCCACTCTCCAGTCATCTCGTCCCGTTTTCGCCCGTATATCTTTCTTAAAACCTTATTTTTAAAGACACGTAATTTATACACATCTGCTAGGGTCGTACTCCAACTTTCGCAACCGTAAAGTATTACCGGCGGAATAACCGTTCTGTATATTTTCAATTTCAATTTCCTTTATAGTATTAATCGCGGGATTAGAAGTTTTTGGACTGAATTGAAACATGCATTCCCCGATATTAAGCAACTTTTTATTTCTTCCGTGACCTCATTTTTGCTTGTTACGTATGCTCCTAACTATTTAGATTTCTTTACTTTCTCTATGACTTCATCCCTAATTCTTATGTTTTTAATTCCTTCATTCCCTCTGCTTCGGCTTGTTATCATGTATTTAGTTTTATCTATGTTTACCTGTAGACCTATCTAATCGCACGCTTCTACTAAAACATCGGTGTTGCTTTGTAGTGCATCTATATCGTCCCCTATTAAACAGTTGATTCAAACAGTTGATTAAAAACATTCTAACGCAAAGTTAAACAGTAGTGGTGAAAAGGCATCGCCTTGTTTCAATCCGTTGCGAATCTTGAAACTATCTGACTTATTATTACCTATCCGTACTCTGCTTATGGGGTCGCTGAGATACATCTTCACTAGATGAACGTATTTTTTCGGAATTCCAAATCATATCAGGATACTGTATAACTTTTCCTTTTTGATAGAATCATATGCTTTCTTAAAATCAATGAAAAGCTGATGAACCGTCCCATTGTATTTCCATTTCTTTTCCAAAATTTGTCTCAAGGCGAAACTCTGGTCCAACGTGGATCTATTTCTTCTAAATCCTCATTGGTGATCTCCAATCATTTCATCTACGTATACATTAGGCGTGTTAACAGAATATTACTTAATACCTTGTAACAGGTTGGAAGTAACGAGATTCCGCGGTAATTATTACAGTCCGATTTATCGCCTTTTTTGTAAATCGGAACTATTATTGAGGTTTTCCATTCCTTTGGGAGCTCCTCCTTTCTCCATATATCACTTATCAATTGATGTAGTTCCTTGATTAGTGCCGTTCCTCCTGCTTTAATTAATTCCGCTGGAATATTGTTTATTCCTGGTGATTTGAAATTTTTCAATTTCTTTACCCACATTTCGATCTCGATCTCGCTAGGTTCGGGAATCCACAGTTCTGCGGTATGGATTTCAAATTCCTCTGTTTGTTCTCCGTTGTGTACATTAAGAAGTTTGTCGAAATTACTTTTCCACACATCGACTATTTTAGTCGGATCCACCTGAAGATCTCCACGTTCATTTCTTATTATTCCTAACCTCGGTTGGTAACCTTTTCTTAACGAGTTTACCCCTTTGTATAGATCTCGTATGTTATTTCTCTTATAACATCTTATGTTACCTTTGCGTCAGATATTCTAGCTGTTTCTGAAGCCGAGTGTGGCGGTTCGTTTCGCGTTACTGTAGTGGTTGGCATTGGCTTCGCTTTTATTACTTAGCCATTGTTGCCTTGCTTGTTTTCGTTCCCATGAAGCTTAAGGCATTCTTCATCAAACCAAGGTTTGTTTTTCTGTTGTTTCTTCTCACCTACGCTGCGCTCTTAATTGTTTCACAAATTGCCACCCACATCTTACTTACATCAATTTCATTATTATCATCATCATTATTATTACTCCAGTCCGCTAGGATTTCGAACCTATTTGAGAGTTCGAGTTGGTAATTTGGTTTTATGTTCGTATTATTTAATAGTTTCACTTCGAATTTCAGTTGTTTTGATCCCTTGTTTTCTCTGTTCGCGATGCATAACTCTTCCCTTACCTTTGTGATCACTAATTGATGGTCGGTGTCACCTTCAGCTCCTCTGTACGACCTAACATCCATTATGTTGGTGTGTCTTCGTCTGTCTACTAATACGTGATCGATCTGGTTGAGAGTTTTGCCGTCCGGAGATACCCATGTGTATTTGTGCATGTTTTTGTGTTCAAAGTACGTGCTCTTTACCAGTAGGATTTTCGAAATCGCGAAAGTTATCAGTCTTTCTCCATTGTTGTTGATCTTTTCGTGAAGGCTGTATTTGCCTATAGTAGGTCTCTATTTTTCTTCCCTCCCTACCTTTGCATTGAAATCACCCAAAACAATTTTTCGACATTCGGTCAAACAGACTTTCTAGCTCATCGTAGAATATATCTTTGTCGTTATCAGTAAAAACCTCGGTCAGAGCATAGACGTTTAATAAATCCGTGTTACCCCATGGAGTACGTATCGTAACGTACGATAGTCTTCCGTTTACGAACTCTATATTCTGAACTGCCTGAAGGATATTGTTCTTAATGAGGAATCCTGTTCCTAAATCGTGAGACTGTGTTCCACCGTAGTAGAAAGTGTACTTGCTCTGTCGGATGCTATCTTGACCCTGCCACCGACCTTCTTGTTTCGCTACTGTGTCTAGCTCGTACTTCTCAGTCTCGCGTACCGCCACCTGAAGACCACCCGTTTGGTATAATGTTCGTACGTTCCACGTTCCTATTCTAAGGTCTTTCTTAATCCTGTTCTTGGAGCTCCCTAAAGTAGTCATCGCCCGGAGATCCGAATGAGGGACTAGTTTACCTCCGGAATATATGGTATAACTACCAAATATATTGTGGGTTCCCATATGCATACCAAAGGATTGATCTGCACCAATTTTTTATAGCTGTTTATTACACTACGACTCGTCCCAATCTACTAGGGTACTCAGAAGGTAAGTTAATAGAAGTGTTTCCCTAATTAATATATAATTTTATATTCCAGATATTAAGCTGCTTCTTGGCAGACTGAAAAGAAACTACTACATTAATTTTAAGGAATGAGACCTTGACATTAAAAAGTAACTTACCTGTGCCAAGAAATATGAGTCGGATCTTTACAACACTTTTCCGTTACAAGTTATTACAAGTTTTAACGGACGTGTCAAGAAATCACCGAATTTGTAAAAAATTTTAGCACATGTTGATGTAAAGAATAATTATAAAATTGAGAATATTCCCCGTGAAGCTTCTAATCTACTGTGTACTACGTTCATAAAGATGGTACATGTGAAAAACGTTGGCATATTATATTCCACAATGCACACACACACACACACTTATATATATATAAGAGAGAGAGAGAGAGAGAGACTTCCGTAAATTTTTGACCCCCCTAGGAAGAGCTGAAATGACTGGCCTGCAAAAATAACCACTCTCCTGCTTCCCATTTCACAACAGCATTGTCAGCGGGTATTCCCGTAAACTGCTTTTATACCTCTCCTACCACAGGTTCGTTGAAAGTACCCGCCATCGTGGTGGTGGTGGAGACTCATCGTTTTTGTCCTGTTAGTACATTGTATAATTAGAACTAGCAACGATTTCATGGTTCAATATAATAAATCATATTGGATGTATTCTAATACGAAGTTGCGTCGTAAATAATGCTTTCATTCCTGCATTTGTACATCTTCACAATTTGCTCTTGTCTAAAAGCATTCCGGCTTGAGCCAAAGTTGCCTAAAGGCCTTAAAATCAAATTCAAATTAATTCATTCTAAATGCATTTATGCTGTCTATGTGTAAAACGTGGAATGGTAGCTGAAAGTTCTACTGTTCATTGTTCTGCTGTTACAGAAAGAAAACACAACTCACTCACAAAGACAAGCTTGAACAAAATATGGAACTGCGACGCATCATCAATCTCGATCAGCGACTTTTCATGGGTAAATTTACAAATTTGGTTGTCTATCTGTTTTTCAAGCCGTAATGGGTTTTAATTAACGTACATTTAATGTAAAATTACCATGTAATATTGTAAAGTGGAACACAATCCCTATCATAAAATGTCGTATTAACTAGGGCCTCTTGTTTCTGTAGCCTTATCCGTGCAATGTAATACATACTATTATGGTGAAATGCTCTATTCAACAATATTGCTTTGTAAATTTACATGTATATGCATAAAATACATGCCTTCCTACAGATTGGCAATGTTGTTTTCAAAATTTACGCACTGTTTTTTTTCGCATCTCTATTTAAAATTGTAAATTTTGAAAGTGGCTTCAGCTTTCCGTGAAATGTTTTGTTTCAACGTACATAGATATTTTTGTCGCTGTGCTCAATCCCATGTAGATATCAGCTTTAATCTTTCATTTTAATGAACGTGAGTGGCTGCAAATTGAATGGATTAAGGAATTATAAGATCAAAAGAATCATGCTCCGTATGATCACTCTTTTCATTCGAACAACATTTGTCGCTAAACTATGGGAAAATATGTAAAGAAATTTTTCCAAGTCCCTCTGTGATTCCTCTGAAATAGACAATCTCCAGAAATCATACATGAAGTGGACTTTGGAAATCCAGTATATAGGTGTTAAGGTATTTCCCCAAATCTAAAGCAAGATTTCACACAAGAGTTCAAAGTTGCCATAAAAATACATGGAGTAATGTGCAATTTGTCATTCGTTTCATAATTTTTTTTACATCACTAATCTCCATCGTCTATCCATCCCGTATAGTGATGCTACAAATGCATAATCCTTTTCATTAGATTGCACAGGGAGAATTAGTGCCTGTAGCAACGATGAAACTGTTATCTCAACCGAATAAGTTTGTAATTAACACAGAGCGCAGAGAGCGAAAGGTTGCAGTAGGTAGTTAAATACAGAGCGTTGCTCCAACTATAAACGTTACTTAATGAACCTTTTATCAAGCATAATCGGTTGATTTAGAAAATATGAAATCGGTAGCAGTTATTAAGGCACTGGATTTAATGATCGAATCTCAGTTACTGAAAATGTATTCGTTAATCGCTGCAACTGCGTAACTACGTTGAGTTAACAGAATATGTTCGTTAGTTTAATGAGTTTAATAGGCAAGTGTAAGCATATTGGTCGATTACTGTAGCTACGTTTTAGGCATTAGTCCTAACCGAGTATGTGGGTTACAGTAACCACGTTTCTAGGTTATTGCAGCTATTGTAGCGTCCAATCTGGTCCAATCTGTTGGTCAGTACAAGTATTTTATTCCCAGACCTTCACATTATTATCTGTTTAATGCAAATGCCTGAGCGGTTTAGCGTAATCTACTTTCGTATTTATTGTAAACACTACCAAGTGGGTTATAGTACTATAGTAGGTACTTTACAGGGTAAACAATTTCTCTGTTTATGCGATTGCAGATTGTTTTTAATCACATTTTTTTAAGTTTAAAATTTGTTGAAATACTATTAATTTTACATAATTGAAACAAAAAATATTCGTGTTCGAAATAATCACTACATTAAAACTGATTATACTCTTGACACAATTTTCCTCTACGTTCTAAAGCATATTAGTCAATGATTTCTTTTACGGATTAAAATAATAATTGCAACTTTTAACTTCGGTAGAATCGTGAACATCATTTGCGTAAGTTATAAGTTATAACAATTAGAAAATTACATTTAACAATTTGCAAAGTATTTACAATAACTAAGGAACTAGGTTACCCAAAATAGTTTTGATACACATAAGATTAACCCTGACGAATAAGATGATTCATAGGTACGAACAGACTTCATTGCGATGCTTGCTCGTCTACCATACTGTCTATTCTATTGTCTTTACTGTGAGAAATTGAAAGTAATAGCTAATTGTCAGCTTCTTAACCATCACCATCGTCATTTCAGTGTATCCTTCTTCGTATGTTATGCTCATCATTCAGCTATCCTCTCATAGTTCATATGTTTCTCACAATGTGATAGTGACTCTATTGCATGTCAGCTTGGTATCTGCAACAAATTGAAAGGATTAGGTTGTCCAACACAATTGGTGAATTATCAATCATGTCTTAAAGGCTTGAAAGGGCTATTCCAGCCGAGCAGGGTATTTTTTATAATGCGCATTCGGTTAATCGCATCGGATGAGTGATCTCATCCCCCATTTATGTGGCCTTTTTAATTAATTTGATTAACTTCTTTCATTTCAAGTTCTCAAGCTTCATTTACTGTATTTTTATCGTATATGCACTACTCTAAAATTGTAATATCACATTTTGTTTTCTTCAATATAACTTCTGCAGCCTGTAGCAATGTATGCTGCAACCTTTCTATGCGATATTAATGTATTATAGACACTTCAATACATTGTCATAAACATTAAGAACTGAACAGTTGCATATTTGAAACGCTTGTAACAATCACTTCTAGAAACCAAAATTTAGACCATAAACTTATCTAACTTTATCCTTCATAATCGAATTGAGAGCCTTTCGGAATCATTATTAGATGTGAAATGGGGCCTCTCTTGGATTTCTGACTTAAATATCGATCTCACACTCTTCGGAACAGCAGTTATGAAACTTCTTGATATTGAAGGTTTGAGTGCAGCAG
Organism: Lepisma saccharinum; assembly: GCA_022664845.1. Lineage (NCBI taxonomy): Eukaryota > Metazoa > Arthropoda > Insecta > Zygentoma > Lepismatidae > Lepisma > Lepisma saccharinum. The sequence continues at coordinate 18,583 of JAGDQP010000684.1, forward strand.
TGGTGCAATCAATTTTTCGGAATATCTGAAAAACAAAACTTGAAAGTTACAAAGCTCCAGGTTTTCAAATCTAGTATCACCCACATATCATTCTTCTTTCTGAAGTGTTCATGTTGTTGTAAATAAATGTATAATAAAATGTTTAGGTATAAGATTCGAGGCATGAACCAAGGATTATTCAATAATATTTTATTCTCTGCTTTACTAAGTATGTGTGATCTTTCAACGAACATTAACTACATATCATTACAAAGCAACATCGTAACCTCTGTCAATGTCAGTTTCATCTGCCTAGACAGCATCCGGTTTCAATAGATACAAAGTTCAAATTACAAGACTATATCCTCTGAGATCGTATTTCAACTCACGTTGCAGGGCATGTTTGTAATGTGAAGAATAGAGGAAATTACAATACCAAATATCGCTTAGGGTTTCAGAGCAAAGTAACATTAAAATCAAAGTACAACTTGATCAGCGGATCGGATATCGTTGACCAAGAGGTACGAAGACGAAAACAGCACAGCAAATATAAAGGTCAGTTATAGTGTGATTGGCTTAGAAGAGCTTAGCCACTCCTCTCGAGGACAACTGTGATTGGTTGTCGTTAAGAACTCAGAGTGAAATTTCCAAATAAGTAGGACTGTAACTTAATACCAAAGAGACAAGTGTGACAGGTGAGAAGCATGAGAAATGTGAGAAGTGGTAGTGGACGCGACAGCCTGTATTATCTGTTCTGTGACTTTGGTAATTCATCTCCAACGTCCGTAATTACATCGTTAACTGTCATCTACAAACTTTAGCTCTGAAGCTCTATACTTCAAGATTCAAAACGGCACGTGACGATGGTCAGCTCTCGACTTTAATATTCACACGCACACATCTTTTATAGAAAGACTATTTCTGCTATATTCTGTAAACTGGAATAGGTGAGTTGAAAGTCACACTTATTTGCATGATTGATCTTATTATATTGTATAGTGCATGTTGTTATGTTCAGTCTGATGGAATCGTAGATTAAGGAAATACTTGAGTTCGTGCCCTCATTACTTATGTTATTTAGTATATAAAAGTTGTTCATTACACAGTTGAATCTAAGCGTTTTCATTGGCATGTGTTCTCCCCTGGTATCTAAAATCTAACTATTGACTCTACCAGGAGCTACCGTCTTAATTTTTATAAACAAATATGTTCTAAAATCCTGAATGATGCTTGGTAGTTAGTATACATATTACCTTCGCCCCCAAAAGTATCTGGTAAGGTCACCCAGGATGGCACTAGTGTCAAATAATAATAGGTAACTGGGAAAGAAAACTATTTTTGTTTGAAACATGCTCTGGAAATCTGGAACTCCCCAAAGATCTTTACGTCTTCTCAGTTACTCTCCAAAGTCGGCTGTACGACTGTTCGAGTCACCCGTTTAAACTCGCAATGTGCATTAAATAGTAATAAATTTCTTCCTTGAGACCATGAATTTACTATGGTGTTAATGTCTGCCAGTTCTCTTGGAATGCTTATGACGTTTAATTAACTTCGCTTAGCATTCGGAATGACCTGTATTGGAACCAGCAGGTGGTCCCCCTGATTCATATTTTTTTCTTTTCAATCACCCCAAACAAATGTTGAGATGGTATCTCCAAACTATAATATAGACGAGTTCCTTCCTATGTTGTCAACTCTACATTATCACGATCCGATACAAACATACAGAAAGACCATAAATACAATTTAATGCTATATGTCGTTGGTTTATACCTTGTCGCCACTGTCCCATGTCTTGTTATAGTACTTACTCTAACAGCACAGGATATCGAACCAAAGTCGCAGCAAAAATGGGCCAATATCGGCTAATATCGATCAAGGTTGTCCAGTATTGGACCGATATTTGCCCTATATTCTGTGCTGGTAGGATAAGACCTAACGTAATCAAGGATATTTTCCTTGTGAGGTGAACGCACGTACAAAATTCCATGCAAATTGGTCCAACGCTGTGGGTCTTAGGATCCAGAAGGTAGTTTGTTGTTATCCCATGAAATATAATCAGTATTATATGTTTGGACCAAGCATAGTTTCTGTGGGACTCTGCGGAAATGATGGGGCCACGTAAATTATAGATTATACCAACACCGTGGATTTGAAAACCTCAAAAATACAAGATAACAAAAAAGTTTTGCCGTTCGAGAGCAGTGATAAACAAAGAGGTGTACAATACGTATCTTACGTGTACGGTACGTATCTTTAGATTTCGAAGTAAGCTCCATCAGCATCCAACACCTTTTGCCAACGTTCATGCAGCTGCACAATACCCTAATACCCTGATGATAAAAGTCGGCGGTTTTCGAAGTAAAGAAGTCTGTGAGTGCGTTCCGCAGGTCTACCTCATTGGCGAAGGATCTCCTACGAAGGTGGTTGTCGAGGGAATGAAACATGTGATAATCTGTTGGCACAATTTCCGGTGAATATGGGTCATGGCATAGTGTTTTCCAGTCAAGTTGCTGAAGGGTCACTCGGGTCCTCTTTGCCACATGTGGCTTGAAATTGTCGTTGAGGAACAGCACACCCTTGCGATTCACCATTGCCGGCTCATTATGCCGCAATGCACGGTGCACCTTTTGCAACTGCTGTGAGTAGAGGTCAACACTTATGGTCTGAGCACGTGGAAGGAGCTCGTCATGCACCACTTGGCGACAAGTCCACCATACAGAGAGCATAACTTTTCTTGGGAACAGAGGTGGTCTTGAGGTGTGTGGAACAGGGTCACGTGGCGATAACCAATATCTGGTACGCTTAGGAGTGTCATAGAGGACCCACTTTTCGTCACCAGTGAGCAAGCGATCAAATATAGGTGTGTTGAGGTGCCGAGTGAGCAAGGACAAACAGGTTGTCACTCGTTGTTCCTTGTCGGCTGCCGACAATGTGTACCCACTTGCTTAACCTGTATGACTTCGCTATCCCATGCAGATGCAGTCTGACTGTTTCAGCGGAAACATGGAACCTTTCTGTAAGTTCATCACACGTTAGACCACTGTCCTTCTCGATAGCTGCTTTCAGGGCCTCGTCATCCAACACATATGGTCGCCCACTGCGAGGTTCATCAGCAAGGCTCACATCTCTCGAATGGAATTTGTGGAACCAATGCCTGCCGGTGCGTTCGTTCACGGCATTCTCACCAAATGCCTGGCATATGTGGCGACTTGGTGCAGCAGCTGACAAGCCCACTTTAAAGTCATACAACAAACACACGCGAACAAGCTGCTTCGATACCACCATTTCTCTTTTACTCTGGACGAGCTATGACTGCTGTGTGTGAGCACCGTGCCTGTATTACTAAAGGTCGATGGTCAAACTAACTGCCGATCGCTTGGCTGGCATATGCGTCATTTCGTTTCCTATCTGTGGGCGCATGATTAATGGGCCGTCAAAACGGCAAAAACGTTCTTGGATACCTTGTACTTTTTTGTTCTCTTACGAAAGAAAAGCTTCAGAATATACGCTTTTTAACCAGACATAGTTAAGGTTTTTTTTATGGTGAAGTGAACAGTGGACAACGTTTTATGCAGTCTGGAGCAGCGATGATCCAAAATTAGATAGTTATAATATATAGTCACTGAGTGTATTTGTAGTGATCAGGCATAGTCCATAACGTTCCGCTAGAAAAATTATAGATTTATGCAAAATTTAGTACACATAGATGAAGTGGTGTGCATTTGACATTCATAATGTATTTGGAAGTTATTCTAATATTTTTGTCTTTGGTCAAATATGTTTGAGCAAGGCCTTGTCTTTGCCGTATCAGAATAAGGTGCCATCGAAAGTTTGGTACAAATTGGATGAGTCATATAGAAAATTATCTCAAATGTCTTCGGATTATGCTTTTCCAATTGCTGGCTTTAGGCTAAAATAAATATTATTGTCATTGCAGTTTGTTATCAGCTTATCCCATAAGTAATGTCGTATTTTTGCATCGTGAGGAAAGAGCGATAACTTACCTGGAACACTACCGTCAGTCAGGAAAATAGTCTCCATCGGACTCCACAACACTCTGTCAACCAGTTGTTGAATCCCCCACTGAAAGAAGTCACCTGTTTTGGAAGCAAGGAACTTGTTCACTGTTCGTCGCCAGGTCATCCTCATTTTACAGTGTTTTCCCGGAAATGTGGTTTCGCAAACTGCGAAAAATAGAGTAGACTGTTGGTGCAAGATCTGGTGAAAACGCAAGGTGCAGGAGTTTCTCTCAGACACATTCCTCGATCTTACAGCACAGTTCCTTCTTGCCGTATGTGGGCGTGCGTTATGAGCACACCCTTGCAATTAACCGGAAGAGGCCCTTTCTCCAACGATGCAGTCCGTAGGCGTTCAAGGTGCTAACAGTAGACATCTGTATTGATGGTCTGGTTACGTGGCAAGAGCTCAAAATGGATTACCTACGGAACGAATATCCCACCAAACACTCAACATCACTTAGCAGGGGTGGAGATCCTGTTTTGGCACAGTTCCTGTGCCCCCCTCCCTATAGGTACCCACTGCCGTTTGCGTGTAATGTTATGGTAGATGATCCACTTTACATACCCTGTCACAATTCTGTCCAGAAATGGCTCACGTCTGTGACGGGTGAGCAGGAAACTGCAGATGTCAACTCGCTGCTGCTTCTGTTGAGGCGTTAACGCATCACCCATTTCCCGAGTTTCTACATGTACCCAAGGTTCTGCAAATGACTTTGAACGATCGAATGGGTGTTGCGGAGTTCGCTGACCAGTTCTTCAACAGTTTGCATTTGATTTGCCACTACCGTTGCTCGCAAGGCAACGTTGTCCAGATGCACAGTGGCCTATCAGTGAGGTTGGTGTCCCCAGAGTGAAACTTTCGGACATTCATAGCACCCTAACCATATACGGCATTGATGTTTCGTGCCGCTGCGCTGGCTTGATGTCCCTGATGAAATTTATACAGCATGACATTCCATGTGTTGTCCTTCGACACTGCCATGATCAAATACAAGCCACACTTCCAAAACATTGAGTAGACCATTCTGCTTCTACACACTGCTGCACAATCAAGTACTCTATACGACTCAGCTATCGCATGTGCCGTCTACTTCACTATTCGCTCTACAGATGATATCATTGTAGCGGTCATCGCACAATCAACATTAGTTATGGGATAACCTGATACATTAGTTCTACTCCTTAATTGTATGTAATATCACAAGACATTTAACTTTGCTTGGTTGCTGCACTCAAGGCGTTTGATGATTAATAAGTGGAATACAATTCCGATATTTGCGTTTTTCGTGCTTGGAGACGAACTTACTTTCAAAAAACTTGGGTAAACTTTATTTTTATATGCGCCAGTCTAGTAACTTTGGTCCTCGGCCCGTCACGATTCGCCTTTAGCTGTTAAAATCCATACCCATGCCCCTGCCGGGACTCTAACCCGGGACCTTCGAGCCGATGGCATACCGCAAGAGACCACTCGGCCACCCGGCCGGCGAACTTACTTTCAAAGTTGATGCACCATAATGCATGTAGCGAACAGACGAATTTCAAACGCATAACACGATAGCGTATATTTTATAATGAATATTAAAAAAACAGTTAAGTTATATCATATTGCATTCTTTTATAGTTTAAACTTCATTTATGAATGAGGTCTGTACCAGGCCATGAAACTTTGTATCTATTAGAGAATATCACCATGGAAATCCTTCAGATCATTTACATTTTAAATCTAATGTTTTGACAGAAAAACTGTTTCATGTCACTTGAAAAGGTACCCCCGCTTTTGAGAAGAGTAACCTTTGAGTCACACTACCAATTATCTTAAGAGAGACATTCATGTCAGAGGGGAAATTTTCAGAGATATGCGAAAATAGAACACATTTATTGGAGTGAAAACAACATTTATTTCTCAATATAGTACCCTTCTGGGTGTATTCATTGTCCTCTCACAAATTCATTAAGCCTAGATACCATGCGCGTAAAACGTTTGGACAGTATTCGGGAGCCAGAATCAGACAGATTTGTTAATTTCGCCATCACTATTGAAATGATTGACTCCTAAAAGCACAGTAAGGTTGAAAATAGCTTTCGCAGAGAAATCATATGCAGACCACTCTTTATTGGAATTCGAAGCAGACGATTATAGTCTTAATTGACTCTTAAGCTATGTACTGACGAACTTAAAAGTAGGTAGACAACGTGTAGCTGCTAAAATGATTGGTGATTTGATTTCGTGTGGTCAAACATAGATCAGATATCACCTGTCCTGATATTTGCACCAGTAGCAAAGCTTTAGCCAGCCAATTCGGCTGCCATAAATTAAGTAAGACTTTTGTATAGAGTGAGCTGAGGTAAAGACTGGTAAAGTATATGAACACCTTTTCTGTTTATGCTTGAAATAAGGGTCATAAAGACAAATTAGGAAAATATTAGAAGATTTTTTGCGATAGTGTCACCACAAATTGGTGTAATAGTGTACCCTTATTTAAAGTCTTTCCTTGTCCTCTACTCAATTAGTATGATGTCATGCCAAATCAGTTTCTGATTTTGATGCGATGCAGTGTCCAATAAATTACTACGTGATACATCAGGACTTCTCGGTCTCTATAAAGCCTGTCTGTGCGCCGATAGCTTCCTAATAGTGTACAGCAGCATGAGGTAATATCTTCAGCTGTATCTCCCGGGCGGATAACTGTCTTTGCACTCGGTATGCACTAATCCTCCCAAATAAAAATGTTCATGAATGACTGTTTTAACAGTTAATCATGACATAATTTATCTTTGCTACAAGTTCACGACATGTTACCGGTTGATTAGCCAAGATGATCCTCTTTCTACACGCTCAGTGTTCTCTAGAACGACTAATACTCGATTTCAGCCACCAAGGCCTGAATCATAATTCAAGAATCTATAGGAAATTTTAAATCCCCAGTCACATCAGGTGATTTTCGATTTGTTACCTTCAAACAAAACATGAATTGTTAGTTCCACAGATCAGAACAATGAATTAAACTCGTAAGAGTTGATCGACTTTTCAATGAACAATGCAAGTAAAATTAATTGTTATTACCAGTAGAGCACGCTTGCGTAAAAGCAACGGGGAACTCCTTTATCTACGCCGGTTTTCACTGCTAAGACTAAAATAACAGAAAAACAAACAATTGTAAAATGTGCTCAGTGACGGTAATATAAACTGGAATCTGTAAAAGGTCTCAAGTGGTGTGAATTAAAATACAGAAAACTAAGGTTATACAGTGGTCTTGAATCAAATTCCATAAAGCAACAAATTAGCAGCTCGAAAAATCTTAAAATGTTCATTTTATTTAGCGATTATCTCCAAGAGAGCAAACTATTCGACTACACTTTCTTTTTTACATGTAAGCATCACGAGTCACTTTGGGTTTAGAATATGAAACATCCTCTATTTTCTGTACCGTATCTAATCTGGATACTTTAAAAGTAGAAATTGAAAGACGCCAACAAAACGTCCTCTATTAATGATTTTTCGAACTAAAGAAAGTTTGTATATCTCCACTTAAAATGCGTTGTTTGAACTTAATTTCTATGCTAATGACTTCCACTAATTATCACCAAATATCTGTCTTATAAGAATTGTTTACAAATGTCATATCAATCCCATAAAATCGATACTGGAAGAAAGGTTCCAGCTTAAAATTCCTGCTTAAAGGTTTCACCTACACACTTATACGTTTGTGTGTTCCCCACTCGAGCTAAGTATGTCCTGATTGTTTACTTTTCTTTCGTAAATATGTAGTCAATTAGCTCCTCTAAGTAGTCAACACTATTTCTCTTTCGCTACTTTCAGCATGATAGTTCATTACGCATCGTTGGGAAATTAATCAATCCAATACAACCCACGTCACGATGAACATATCCCAATCTTCATGTAAAATAATTTATCCCATTACACTCACCGGTGCATTAGGATGAGAAGAATTTAATATAAAAATCCTTAATTGTAATGCCACTCTCATATTTACTGGATAGATATGAATGGGTAAACTAAGAGTGTTCCATTTTATTGTGTACTACTCTAAAGTCAGTAGCACAGATAGATATTGAACTCTGATTTTTCTTTATTGATAACAGTGTATAATGTCCGCCTCTTGACCGGTCTATTAAATGATTAAAATTTATTCAAACGTTTAATTGTCGAGATAACTTTGAATGCAACGTTGAAAGGTGAACATTTAACTGCATTATCAACTCGAATTCATCGTGTTTACTAATGGGAAGAGGGGGTACAGAAAAATATGTTTCATTATCTCTTTGAGTAGACTTTACATTGCCCTTAATATACCTGTTGATCTCTCTGCATAAATGAGCACAAAAATATGTTATTATTGTAACAGACGTACAGGAAAGATGTTCTGCCAGAATCAACCACATTTTGCTGATTTAAGGAGTTTAAGGAAGGTCATGTTTCGATGACGAAGATAGGCGATCCAGCCACAGCAATGAACGAGGTAACAAGCACCACAGCTGCCGCCATCACTCGTGCGGATTGTCGGGCAGTAGTGTCTTCATCATTTTCCAAGAGCATTAGCACATGATACGTACCTGTGCAAGGTGTTTCCCTGTGTTGTTACACCTGGGCAGATGTAGGTGTGAGTATGACTGTAAAGAATTTCGAAAACACAGACTTTTCAGTCCCACCCTCCATGTAGCTCCTATCTTGATCCATGTGACTTTTTTATTCTATTAGATTGGAACTAAGAGGTAAATGCTTAGATGCGCCTGGAGCTATCATGAAGTAGGGGGTAGCGGATCTTAAGATCATGTCAGAAAATAGAGTCCAGGGACGTATTCAAGGATTTACATATTCGTTTGGATATGCGCATTCAACTCGATGCAGGTTCTTGTAAAATGTCCTTATCAGTCTAGAGTGCCTAATGGCTTTGTTAATAATAAATTTATTCTCAGTTAATAAAAAGATGAAATACAGTTAATATTGTGCATTAATTTTCTCATTCCACAACGAATGATTCACTTGGGTTTCCTCTTCAAGTACTTCTCATTTCTGTGCTTTATACTGAGTAAGATTATAAGAATTGTAGAGATATACAGGGTTAGGTTAGGGTGAATTCATAATTTTGACTCGTTGCGGTGGTTGCGATGGGTTGAAGCTAGGCACGGCATAACATATTTCTATGTAAGCCACTTAGTAAATACGTCTCGTGGGGGTAGCATACAGGTCGCTGTTGAAAGTCGTTTTTCTTTCATTCTCAGTGACAAAACTTATTCTTAATTAAGGATGTGTTACCAAGGTAAGATTTTTAAAAACAATCCTAGTCTCGTTGTTAATAGTACAGATAACAACTATAATTATCATGATGATGACGATGATGTTAGTTATGATGTTCATAGTGACGATGACGATGGCTAGTTTATTCTTGACATGACAAGTGAATTCATTCCTCATAGATAGCAATACTTTGCAACATTTACGTCCATCCTGCCCTAGACCCCTACAACGTTATGATTGGCCTGTTGCAGCATATTTGCTTGCAATGACAATTAACTGAAGAAATCATTCCACATACATATTTTTGTCCACCTGAACTTGACTTTGGAACCACCGTGGGAAGGTGTTGTGCTCGTCGAATTCATGTCACAAGAGTCAACCATTACTGGAGATATCTATCTATGATTTCGTAATGATATATTTACGCGAGGCTTTCAAACAGAAATGCGCTAGGAAATTGTTGGCTGCTGTGTTGCTGCTCCATGACAACGCATCCGCACACAAGATATACAAATAACAGGCTGCTATCAAGGAATGTGGCTTCATAGAGCTTAACCATCCACCCTATAGCCCAGACCTGGCTCCCAGTGACTACTTTCTGTTTCGAACCCCGAAAAAAAACTGCGTGGGAGATGACTTTAGATGATAAAGCAGACAAGGGAGCTGTAACAGGATTTCTCGGCCTCCAAGATGTTTCCTTCTATTCTGAGGGTATTCGATTAATGGAGGCGAAGTGGAACAAGTGTGTTGAAGTAAAGGAGAATTACAATGAAAAATAATAAGGTGAATTTCATCATCAGATTTTATTTTCATACTTACTGAACGTCCCTCGTACAGAAAATGTTCCCTTTTGCGTTTATAAATCAGCGCTTTTAGAAACTAATATGCAACAATTAAAGTACGAAAGTATGAAAAATTACTATTTGAACCGGAGAATTTTCGACGCATTCTGTCATTAAGCATGAAATAAATAAAACGGGTGAACAAGGCTCAATCAACCTTCAGGACCAAAGTCTATGACTTGGGAAAACTAGAGCAAAATGTACAATCAAGTACTAGCGTATAATTTGTAAAACATAATACAATGACATACAACAAATACTTTTAAAAAAAAACTTTAGAGCTTTGGTCACTTCTTTCAATCTTTCTAAAAGAAAATAGATGTTGTGCTCAACATTTTCCAAACTTCTACAACGGAAACTCCTGTTACAATTGCTCATTTTGTTTCGTATATGATTGTTCCTTTCCTACATTCAACGGCAGTAATACCAGAAATTAGCGGTGAACATTTATTGACAGTGGCGACACCTGTTGAGCAAGAGAGCTCTTAATCCATTTCCTGCAAATGCCTGACGTTGACTAATAGCAGCGAATGAGAAAATAACAGCGTTTTCGCCTTCCTGTAGCAAAGTGGGCTAATGCAGTTTTATGTTTGCTCTTAAAAAGAGAGCTGCCATTCAAGATAGGCGCCAGCTACCATATAAAGCAAAAGTGTTTGCTTCCGTCATCGTGTGATGGTACGATAAATTACCACCCAACTTAATTTCAGTGTTGTAACACCAGAGGAAGATATGGTTATCTGATTCCTTTAATACATTCAATCCAACTTATGGCTGGTTGTCTTGTAAACAGCGATGAGATAATAAAGACGAGAGAACGACGCGTACTGAAATATGAGAAAGAAGAAGGACTCAAGTGTATTTATTTTTTAATTTGCAATATATACATAATATAAAACGGAAAAAGATTAGCGTGTAAAAATAATACAGTGTCACTCATCCTCTGTGGTCCAGTGGTTATGGTTGCGAGACTGGAAACGGTACTGGCTGAGGCTTACCAGAGTTTTCCTTAGTTTCACTAGGACGGGACAGAATTGAAAACCCTAGCCTCTACATTCCTCAGAGACCTACTTACTCTCTGTAGAGAGCTTGCAGTCAGAATGTAATCCCCAGACATATCACGAGCGTACGTCCTGTGGTGTCTTCTGGGTATTACAGTTAAGTAAGTTAAGTCCTTCCCGGTAGTCACTAAAGTGCAGCTGGTAATAACATATATTGTATTACAAATAGGATAGACCGGGGCTATTTGAGTCAAGGGGCTATTTGGGTCAAACTTAAGAAAAAATGCCACTCCGCATTTAATATGCGCACTAGTACGCTGAACTTTCCTTCAGTTGTGAGTTCGTTGGCAAAGGGAAGGGTGTGTGTGTCTTTGATCTGCTGCTTTCTTATCATTTGCTGTGAATTTGCGACTATTCTGAGCAAGGTGAGTTGCAATACTTCATATTTTGCTCTGATATAAAATAGTGGCTGTATGATATAAGGTGCTGAACCTGTGTAAATGCATATATTTGTAAAATTATTACCGTACGCGTAAAACAGAGCGTCCGCATGCTATAAACGCCATTTTTGGTGCTCTCCTCTGTCTAGTGTGAAAGTAGTACAATCATACATAAGCATGTGCGAAACGGGGCTATTAGAGTCAGGTGTAAACTTATGTGAATTTATTTAATTTGTGGATTTTAATTTTGTATTTATGGTTTAGACTATATGCTGCATGTATGTAAAACAAAACATTTCAATTTCATTTTAGATGGTACGGACATACAAATCAAAACATAAATACAACAAGTGAAATAATGAAGACATAGAGAAGGCCATCCAAAGTGTAACAAAAGGTGATTTGAGTTTACGTGGAGCTTCGCAGCTCTGCAATGTAAATTTGAAACTTTGCGAAGCAAAATACAGGTCGAAAGGTTCAGACTAACCTTGGGTGATAATGATGAAATAGTTCAAAGTCCAAAACCGAAAGCCATAGGACACCCCACATTACTGACAGAACATAAGGAAGAGTTTGTGTTGCGAATTTTGACTCTCGCGGGAAAAGACTAGGCTGCACCTCTGAAACGATTCGTAAAGCTGTGCATCGATATGTAATAATAAATCAAATTCCACATTCTTGGAAACACAAAGGATTAGCTGGTGAAGATTGTTTTACATGTTTCATGAAAAGACATCCGAACTTATCATTACGAAAGTCTGAGGGACTTTCAATAGTTCGTGGTGAGGAGATTAATAAGGAAGTTGCGAGTGATTTTTTAACTGTTGAAATCTGTTACTTCGACGATTAGTGTCAACACAAAACCACAGCGTATATACAACGTGGATGAAACAGGGTTTTCTCTTAACAACAACCCAAACAAGGTCATTGCCAAGAAGGGGAAAAAGAAGTGGTTGCTCTCACTAGCGTCGAAAGAGGCGAGAATGTCATTGTGATAGTCCCTTGCAACACAGTTGGCCAATACATCCCACCATTTGTTATTTTTAAAGGTCAGCGTATGAGAGAAAAATTCGTCAACAATCTACCACCGGCTCGTCATGTTTCCTTATCAGATAGTGGTTACGTCAATGAAGAGTTGAGGGGAAATGTTTATTAATGTTGTGTTTTTCAAAAATTATATAGAAATGGGTATAATTTAAAAATATACATGAACGCTAAGGTAATTAATGTAAACAATGTTGATACAGCGAAAGACCCAAATAGCCCCGTGATTATTACTAGTCTCGAATTCTGCCATTTTCATTTTAAATTCGTTTTCAGAATTTCCATGACTTAACAGGTTGTTTATTCTTTAATATGTTGTACTATAATAATGTACGTAGATTATGGAAAAATAATTTCAACTCTAAAGTACGTCGGGTTTTGGAAATTTTGACTTTTCTCTTACTATACTCAAATAGCTCCGGTCTACCCTACTTGAACTCTACTACAACTATCAATGTTACTTAACCCACTATTAAAATGCATATCTTCAAAACAAAACTTACTTTATTGTATTGTACTCGATCTGTAGTCAGGGTTGTAGTCGAGGGTATACGCAGGTATACACCGTATACCCTGTGATTGGCTTCATATATTAACATATACCTACGTATATATACGCTGCATATACCATCTACTTTCGTTGCATTCATTTATTTAATTTGGCATTTACCTTGGTGAGATAATTACCGTCAAAATACTTTTGGTTCCACTTGATCGGGAACAAAATGTTGAGATGTGGAAGAGGGTATAAATACATTAGGCGCGTCAGTAATATATCGCTATCTCTCGACCACTAATAATTTTGTATCAATGTGCACATTGTGTACAGTCAATTTGAGCAGAACCTTGTTACCATGATTGATCTCTTAGCGCAGGTCTTACGTAATATGAAACTTGACTTATGTTTTCAAAAGCAAGGTAAAAGTTTGACTTCCTATTTCTTAAGAACTCCATTTATTTATTGTAACTACCGTAACAAAAGTGAGTCTACTCTCTTTTTATATGCAGTGTGTCAAATCATATATTTTTTATCGTACGATCGTAGCTCATTATAACCATACTTTATTAGGCCTACCTGTTCAACCAAAAGGAATTAAATTAAATAAGCAAGTACAAATACTTTGCCTGCATTGCGAACACTGATTTGCATTGCATGTTAATGTCTGACTACATTAGAACGGAATAAGTTGAAACGTGCAATGAAGATATGATCAGTGAATTGATTCGGAGAACGAATCCAGGTCTTCCACTTGAACAGAAAATAAGAAATCAGCTAAGGAAAACTTGTGAAATAGAACGATAACAAGGAGGTAGTGTAATGATACGCATTGTTTGATGTGATGGAACGTACACCTCTTTAAGGTATTGTTATTCAATAAGACTACCGGAAAGTGAAAACGAAACATCTGCCAGGAGCTAATGTTATATTTCCAAAATACACAATCTAAGACATAATTGGGAGACAAATACTGTAAACATTAACATTGCCGGTTAGCATGGAGAGGAGAGCGTTTGCTCTTATGCACCGATGTATTCTCTAAGTTAACAGTAGGCTGGTTAGTTTGTTGTACAACCGCTGATGAAAAGATGCATAATTTTTATTTTAGATCAATTGTTTTCAATTTAGGGATTTCCGACATCACTGGTCTCTGATAATGGACCTCCTTTCCAATCAGAACGTTTTGCGGTATTTTGCACTAGGTGGGGTATCACACTAATGCATTCACCTCCTAGACATTCAGAAAGCAACGGTCCAGCGGAGAAAGCGGTGCAGACCGCAAAAGCAGGCTTATCAAGCAAGTGGTTGAGTAATGATAAACAGTCAAATCGTTCATTAATACAAAAATTGGTTAGAAGAGATAAATGATTCTTTGGCATGCACGGCTTCTACGGTTACTGGTAAAACACCTAAATCTATCATATTCGCGTACCAACCCAGAACAAGGTATATTTTATTGAGTTGTAAAGCAAGAGCCGTTCAACCATTTAAAAGAACTAACCGTAATTGTGAAGATCAAAAGGTATGGGTCACAAACCATCGGTGGGATGAACCACGTTTTTTTACAAAGATTTCGTAAGGCAAATTGGATTTAATACTTTCTTAGTAAAAGTGAATGGAGCTACTAGAGTTTATCATCAACACCAATTATATTTTGATGCAAATAAGGATAATACAGGAAGGAAGTAAGACATTATAGATAGAAGAGCAAGCTCAAGCTGTGAGAGTAAGAATGCAAATAATCATCAGACGAACTTATATAATTCACTAAAAAGGAAAAGGAAAGCACTTATATAGCATAAAGACTACGTGCTCCTTTAGTATTAACCAACGACCTTTGGAGTTTAATGCAGATATACCAAACTCGTTTTTGTCTATTTACGCTTTTAAAGTTATTACAGTATACTAGCAACTTTTGAGCATAAGTTAAAAGCAAAGATGATCTTGCTTTTCAGATAGGCTCAACGATAGGTCTAGCATCTGCACATTTACATACAATATCCACTAATTTATTCCTACACATCAGAAAAATAATGGAATTAACTTTATTTCGCATATGCTTAAAGAAAAAACTCATTTATTGTACAATCACTTATAAAAATAAATGGAGGTTAGAGTTGTAAGAAATAATAGTTCTTTTCTCCAGAAGAATTCTTTCACTGTACGTCTATTAGTTAGACAACCAATACGACAGTACAAATATGTCCCAAAACAGGGTATGCCAGGATATTCTTCCATTTGGAGGAGGAAAGAATGAGTCGTTCAGAATCATTTAGAGAACCACGAGATAGACAGAAATTACATTTACGTTAAGTTCTAAGAGATGTGAATTAATGCAAAGAAAAGGAAAATAATAATATGGACATCAAATCGTTATTATTCAATGTAACAAACTATGATTTGTTCAAACACACATACAGAGAGAGAGAGAGAAAAAAGAGAAAGAGAGAAAGCATGAGTTTACAGTGAACCATATGCCGCATTGTCTAAGAACATATTCATATACACAGCAGTACCAAAGAAATTTGTTATCAATGTCTAGTCTGTCAGCATAGCGACTAGTCTTTGATGACTAAGATGTTCCTGTAAGTATGTATATAAATAAATAAATAAATATAGAGGCTGAACTAACCACATACTGCTGAGACCTGACTACTAAAGCTTGTTACATGTTGTGCCTATGTTATCCTAAATAACTAGGATAACATAGACAGTTACTAAATATATGTCAAGAAGGAGATGAGGACAAAAAGGTGTTTTGCATGTCATACTTCTACTAAAATTTAAAGGAAGATGTAATGTTATAATATGGGGTAACTTACGAGAAGTTTTCTATGAAGCCAGAGTTTCCAAGAAATGTTACACGCATTGATGTCATACGAGTGCTTGTAGATAATAGGGAAGCAGCTGTCAGTGTTTCAATGTGTTGTACAGTAATCTCGGAGCTGTAGAACCAGCCGGGAAAACGAAACCGTACCCACTTCTATAACAAGGAATTATCAAATCAACTAGGTACAAACCAAAAGTTAGGAAACGCATCCAGACAACATCATGTTCACTATTGCTCTTTTCAGAAAGATATTTTAAATTTAGGGTTGTATAGAACTAAGGGAATATCATAAGGAGTTGAAATGACATGGATTTATCATTCATCGTGTTCCATTTAAGGAGTTACATGAACTCCAGGGATTCACAGATAATAGAACGGGTCAGCCTGAGTAGTACGTCCGACCAAATGCTTAATTTAATGGATCCGGGAGTACAGTTGTGACAATATTGCCAAACGGAAATAGGACGAAGATGTACACAAACAGATACCTGGTAAAGGATTACTTAAACGTAGTAATTAATGTGAAAACCGCTTCACTCGAATCCTGATCCTGACAAACAAAACGTTTACAATCAACCGCATTTGAGACTTTCTTTCTAAAGTGACCCGTCTTCAGCTCTGGAACACGCACAGAGAGAGAGAGAGAGAGAGAGAGAGAGAGAGAGAGAGAGAAATAAAAAAGAAAGAGAGAGAGAGAAAAATAAAAAAGAAAGAGAGAGAGAGAGAGTAAGAGAGAGAAGCGAAGAGTAAGAGAAAAAGATAAAGATAAATAGAAAGGGAGAAGAAGGGAAAGAGATGAAGGCACAATAAGAAAACGTCAAGAAAGAGAGGGAGAGAGAAAGACCTATGAAATACCTGGAAACTACATTATCATAATGCTAAAGAACACACACACACACTCTTTACTCTCCGATTCTCCCCAGTAATGACTAGTAGTTCTGCAACCGGAGATGAATCTCTGTTTGCAGTCAGTACTCATTTTATACATAAAACCCTATCTGGTTGGGAATCGAACCCAGGTCTTATGATGGAAAGTCTGAAACGATAGCGATTAAGTTACAGGTTACGCTGCCCGACAGTTGTTTAACCAATACTTTAGAGTTTTATTCTAAGAATAATAACATGAAAAGTGGATGCTTCAGGTCAAGTATGGGTTCTTAATTGTCCTGTAAACACCCATAGACTTTATTTAGTCTTTCCCAACCAACATTCGCAAACTCCACTGGACGCGACTCGGTGCCTTTCCCTCCACATTCTTTAGGAGTCAACGTTTACTAAGAGAAGTAACTATTCGATTTTTCATGATTGCTTTGTAAAAAAGATCTTGGCTAGAAGAGTATTTGAACCCATGTTAGCTGGTCTTATTGAAAGGTCGACCACCTTACCACTAGACCATATTATCCACTTAAAGCATCGGAATTATTAACAAGCCTTACGGAGTCATGGAAGAGCTTTCAGTGGATCGCTCCGTGGTCAAGTCAACAAAACCATTTTTTTCCTTTTTCTACAATACATGTGCAGATCTTATGTGTTGCAGAATACCTTTGAAATGTAAAGTGAATGTTAGTGTTATGTACCTTTCATTCGTATTCTTCTTTTTGCTTCATTTATTTAAAATCTCCTCTGTTGCATAGGATGTTCACGTGCAGGGACGTAACGAAAATGATCGGACTTGTCTTCAAAAATATAAAATAGGCAACCTCAAACAATAACTTAAAGTATATTGTGGCAGTTAACAGTTCAATTTAATGCATTAAATTGTCGATGAACTATGGGAAACACTGAAAAATTA
The DNA here is from genome assembly GCA_022664845.1 of Lepisma saccharinum. Classification (NCBI taxonomy): domain Eukaryota; kingdom Metazoa; phylum Arthropoda; class Insecta; order Zygentoma; family Lepismatidae; genus Lepisma; species Lepisma saccharinum. The sequence continues at coordinate 36,289 of JAGDQP010000684.1, forward strand.
TTAAGGAAATTAGTTAATTATAAATTTTATAAAAAGAGACAAACATAAGTTAAAAGAAATAAAATTAAATATCATTAAGCATACACTTTTAACTGGGGTGTTTCTTATATTTAAAATACAGTACTTATACATCTCTAATGAAATTGGAACTAAGGGTGACCGAAAGGTTAGCGCATATGTGGTCACGGGTTCAATTTCCTCCGGGTCTATTGCAGGAAATGGTTTGGAGTCCACTTTACCACAAAGCGTAGGTTCCGTCCTTAGAAGCTCGTTTAGGACGTTAATGACAATTCAATCAATCAATCAATCCAATTAAACTGAACTATGGGAAAGGATTTCCGGGATTGATAATTTCACTAACATCGATAGATCTGGCTCTTTCACATTCAATACCGAGAAGCCTGAGTTTACTCAGTCTGTCTTGAGTTACAGAATTCCTTTATAAGTCTTAACTCTGAAAATTACTGACACTATATCCACTAACAAGGGAACCTTACGAACCAAGTTCCGGGGATTTTCGCCGGACTCGTTTCAAAAAAGAGGGACAGGGTAGGAAGTCAGAATGTGAGATTATTTTTTTCGGAGCAGGAGTGTGAGAGGCAGGAGAACGGGTTAAGGGTGAACTGGTGCTTCGGTCCAGTAAAACTGTACCCGTTTTCTTTTGCCAGTTTCTCATAAACGAAAGCAGAGAATGAAGTGTAACTTACCATGATTATAGGTAGCGCTGTTCTACACTAGAAGCGACTAGTGTAAAGCATCGTCAGTGTTGCCAGCTGTAGACATTCGCAGTGTTGCCAGAATATTAAAAGCCCGAAAATATCGGTGGTCAGGGACTATAACGATGAAGTCAACGTCATTTACTGACAAAGTATAGTTTATTTTAGTACTGTGTACTACTTTGCCAATACTATTGTAATAAGCAAAATAACACAAAACAGCAATGATGCGAATTACAAATGAAATCAAGATATTAGTTGAAAATATATGATAATTGGTCATCAAATGCTGTTGAGTCCATTGTTATAGGCACTCGTTCTCCTCTCTTCTCTCTTTCCTTTTTCAGTGGACACGTACGCTAAAACGAAGTTCTTTCCAACTTTCTTGCTTTTACCTTTCCTTTTCTATGTCTATAAAAATATTTATGGGATGAAATGTTACAATACTTGTGGAGTGCTGATAAACCTGTTGTTCATTTTTATAGGGATTCTAATGTTTTCTGTTATTTGTCGTTTCAGGATGAATCCGAAAGTGGTCATTCGCCTACTGGTTCAGAAATTTGGCACATCTGATGACTCACCATCCATTGCAGATCGAGAAATGTTCGACCAGATATGTGCCGAGTTATTGGATGAACGAGTGATCGTTGAGCGGTATGAATCTCTGACATATGAGGACGCTTCAGACCTGGATGTTGACTCAACTGATCGTGAATATGGTGATGAGGATATCGAAATGACATCGCAAGCCATATCAACGCAACATGTGTCGGAAGTGTCGGATGAAGAAGAAACACCGTCATCTCAAGGCAGTAGCACATCATATGTTCCGTCACCGGAAAGCAAGAAGAAAGGAATCGGCGAACTGTCAGAAGAATACAAAGAACGGACATTCCAGTACTGGACAAGCACAGTTGGAGGAAAGAGAAGGTCTCTGGCATCTGTTCGATCCAAGTTTTCAAAGATTAAATCTATTGGCGTGCTGCAAAACTATGAACGATCGCGAGAAAAGATGACGTCGCGCGTGAAGATGAGTACTATAAACACTAGAGTGTTTGGGTACTTCAAAGAAATGTCTGCACGCAATGCCATAATTCAGGACAGAACAATCGGACAGTGGGCATTGCAAATCAAACGACAGGTTGATCCAGATGATAAACTAAATTTCAAGGTATCAGATTCATGGATTTACAAGTTTAAGAAAAGGAACAGGATCGTCTCGCGATCAATTACTCATAAAGTGTCAAAGACATGCTCCTCAAAAGAGGATATAAAGCGGAAATCAGATGAATTCGTCAGAAAAATGAAATCCTTGTTCATCGAACGACATTTGGTTCCCAAATAGATCCTGAACACATATCAAAGTCGTTTCGAGAAAGAAATGCATTCAGGACGAACACTTCGACCAATGGGCATTAAACGAGTATATGCAACTGTAGGATCTACGTCGGCAACGACGCACTCATACATGATAATGCCTGTAATCTCAATGGACGGAGATCTACATTCGCCGATGTGCATGCTTTGTGCAGAATCCAGCCGGAAATTTCCTCAAAACAAACCAGCTCATCCATCAAATATTATGTCTTATGCTTCTGGCTCTACTAACATGAAAAAAAGATCAGAAGATAATGCTGACCAATGTATTCTGGCCAAGTGTGTCTACTTTATACGAAGAACCCATGCTTCTACTTCTTGATTCGTGGTCAGCCAATACGGATGAAGTGTTAATCAAATCAACAATTCCAGAAAGCATTAGTGAATTTGAATGGCATTTGATTCCACCAGGATGCACAAGACTCATTCAGCCACTGGATGTCTATTTCTTCCACCCGTATAAAGCATTTGTTAAGTTCGTGACTGATGCCATTATCGCGACCGAAGAGTTTAACATCTGGCATCGATACAACTTCATTCGTCTCAAATCCTTCACTCATTATCAGTTTTCGTCCCCAATGTTTCGAAACATGATCAAGTATGCATGGTACAAGTCAGGATATCTGGACGAAGAACCGGACCATTCAGGATGCCGATGCAGTACTGCTGTGACAATGTTGGCTCTGAAGTTTGTTCATCAGATCAGTGCAGTGCTTTTTCATTCATGAGATGTGCTCATTGTAACAACACGTTTTGTCTTAATCATCTACTCATTGACAGTCTGCATATAAATTGCACTTAACTCGAATTTCCTAATGGCTATTTCAGGATTCCTGGTGATTTCGCTTATTACCACTGAAATCAAAATAGTATTGGCGAAGTAGTACACGGTACTAGAATAAACTATACTTTGTCAGTAAATGACGTTGACTTCATCGTTATAGTCCCTGACCACCGATATTTTCGGGCTTTTAATATTCTGGCAACACTGCGAATGTCTACAGCTGGCAACACTGACGGTGCTTCACACTAGTCGCTTCTAGTGTAGAACAGCGCTACCTATAATCATGGTAAGTTACACTTCATTCTCTGCTTTCGTTTATGAGAAACTGGCAAAAGAAAATGGGTACAGTTTTACTGGACCGAAGCACCAGTTCACCCTTAACCCGTTCTCCTGCCTCTCACACTCCTGCTCCGAAAAAAATAATCTCACATTTTGACTTCCTACCCTGTCCCCTCTCTTTTGGAACGAGTCCGGCGAAAATCCCCGGAACTTGGTTCGTAAGGTTCCCTTGTAAGATCGTTGAGTGCGACCAATGAGCTCTATTCAACTATACTGGAGTGTTCAATCGCATGCAAATATATTGATTGTATGAAACGAAGGAAACATTTAGTTATTGCATGTTCACTAAGAAGCCAGTTCAGGGTGACTCAAAGGATATATCGATGAGGGCCTCGGGCTCGCCTGCTTGGCAGGTCTTGCTGGTTCTAACATTACGCCGCTGTTCACATATGCATTTAGATATGTTCGCATAAATAAAAGATTGAATTGCACTTGCGGCAAGTGTAATAGAACCGTTTATGTATTTTTATTTTCATACTGTTAAACGTTCTGTTTTAGGGATAACTGTCTGCATTTAGAAATACACGTCAAAACTTTCCTTAAACGGCCATAAGAAACTATTTATAACTAACAAAACGACGTACAAATTAAATTACTACACGCATTTTATCTAAATTACTGTGCGTTAATTGTAGCAAGCCAACTCTGTATAACAGGGTTAAAAGTTTTTAAATACAGAAAAGTACTCCTTTTCCACTTGAGTTTTGTTACTTGCTTCACAGTTGTTACTGACTCGGAGAACACTCGAATTGATATGATGGAAGCTTTACGTTTTTATATAATTTCTGAAAGGGCTTAGTGAGTGAAATTGTGGACCATGAATATTAACTCTGCAAATTCAACCTGCCAGAGCTTTTAGCACTTTTTCCAGACACATCGTAACGTTCAATTCTTTTTCTCTACGAATTGGGAAATAGCGTTCACATTCGAGATAACACAAATTTTGGTGGCGTTCATTTCCGGAATGCAACATATTGCGAATTCCGAAATTGTCTTCGTGATTCCGAACACCTTTATTCGGAATTGCGAATTCTGGAATTGGCTTCGTGATTCCGAACACCTGTATTCGGAAAGCAATTTACTCACAACTCAGTACCGTGTTCAGGGCAAGGCCGGCGGGGTACACGCTCCAGTCCCCTACCTTTGGATTTTCTACCATAGGTAGAAAATGATGTTATTAGTTAATATGAAAAATAAATAATTTACTCAATAAGGCAAACAAGAAAACGTTGGGCTCCGCGTTTTGGATTATCCCATTTATCATATTAAAAACTACATATTTTATCTAGCAATGAGCTCAGCAGTTCATCAGTAAACACAGATCACTTTGGAACACAATTCAAGTAATATTTTTAATATAAACTTGTCTACTAAGAGAGGCCCTGCAAAACACCTTTGCCCGGGGCGCCGCATATCCTAGGGGCGGTATTGCGGAAACTGTAGTGTCAACATTAGAAGCCCAGGAGCTCGTTTCGGCAGTTTGTAACAATATATTTACTGATGATCTTAAGTAATTTACTTAAGTCGGTAGTATCTTCCTGGTGTTCTAAGCTGGCAGGATAGTGGAGTGGTAACGAAATCTACTTCTCAGCACTAAAGCTAGCTAGCTTAAATATCAAACCCTCTTCTAGCCAAGGTTTTCTAAAAAGCGATCGTGAACAATCGAAGTGATTTATTTCACTAACTGTCAACTCCTAAAGAATGTGGAAGCGAATGCGAATGCGAATGATTCCTCAACTTGTAAACAGCTGTGTCACACGAATAGAGAGGAAGATGAGTTAAGAATATTGATGGCAGAAAGCAAAATATAGTCTATGGGCGTTAAAAGGAACGCCCGACACGAGTCTAATTCAAACCCATGATTCTGCACCTGCAAATGTTAGGGAACTGTGGGCGACTACCCAGGCAATATGGTTCAACATATCTCTAGATGAGTCCTATTTACTTGTGGAAGCGATGCAACGCTATACTTCTATGGCCCTATACGGTACAGCATCTTTAGCGTGATTTTTGGCATTTCAGGGTACTTCCTCTAATATTTGTTTGTTATTTCAAAAATGTTAGTGAAGCACTCATCTACGTAATATAAAAGAAGAAACAATCACTTGTTGCTTTGGTAGAGCTGTATTCTTAACATGGGGTCCATAGACCCCTAAGTGGTTCGTGGATGGGTTTCACGAAGTGTGAGAGAGTGAAATAAAATTGACATTTCCAGAAGACAAAATTTGAAGTGACTGATTGAAATGCGAGCGAGAAGAAAACGAAAGTCTCCTCTCAGAATAATCTGACAGTGAGGAGCTTATTGATAGCTTAGCCTACTTGGCAGCGCAGAGAAAGTGTCTCCTCTAAAAGTTGTTCAAAAATGCGCTCGTTTCAAAGGCAGCAAATATAAAATTTTTGAAGTTGTCCTCCGTGGAGGTATTTTCAGGACACCACGGCTTTCAACAGCATGACCATGTGATTTTGCATGTGCATTTTGGTATGCATATTTTTTTGTTTTAAAGATCTATGCACAATAGGAGCCGACATATATACGTGGTACGGATTTTCAGAACCACCTTGTATATATTTACAAATCTATTTAGTACTACACCAAAAGTTTTGCCCCATTGAAACTTTCTTTAATATTATACTGAGAATATCAGAATAAAAGTGGATACCCATACTAGTAAGAGCGTATTATTTTAAATTTAAAGTTGCAATTTCTCCTGTAGCTAATTTCTTATTTTATATATCACCATATTTATATATCTAGTTTCCTCTTTTAGCCTTTTTTGTACGCACAAATAATTTTCAAGTTACTGAAAATCTACACTACTGTATTTCAATATACTCTTAAAAGACTCTAGGGTATTCTTGGTACTATTTCCTTGTTCTTCTTCTCTTTTATGTCATTTCCTTGATGCCTTTTGACTTTCCTTTCCAAGGGCAAGTTGCCAAATCTTCCAGGGATCTTTTTTACCATTAAATAAAGCATCGTGCAATCTTCACTTGGTCTAATATAAAAGCTGCCATTACTGTAATGAGACAGGTCAGTAATTCTGGAACGAAACATTTCTGTCACTTCTCTTTCCCCCTCTTTTCTGGTTTCCAGGCATTCCCACCTACATCATTGCAGTTGTGGTAGTAGTGGATATCATTTTATGTTGAGCAAGAGTAAAACATATCTCCCACTCAGAAACAGAATGGCAATAGTAAAAGAAAATCAATTGTTGAAGACAACTTGACAAACCAGCACACACGTACACACATAAAAACCCTAAATGCACATGCATATACAGGGTGTTAAGAATTCGATTGACGAAAAGGTAAAACCAAGCAGAAAAATCTCATTAAACTTAGGTCTAAACACACAATTCTGGTATTAATTGATCGTAATTTTGAAATTTTCAAGTCGAGGTTGTGACTGAACGAAAGATGAAAGGATGAACAGAGAAAAGATCAGGAAATAAATAAAAGGCATTGATCAAAAATAGAAAACTCTACACACATGGAATGACGAACCCTTTGCCGTATGTATGTTACGTGTGTAAGAAATAATACTGTACTAATCGGATAGGAAACGAAATAAAATGTAATGTAACCAGAGCTATCCATCAGAGCTGGAAATGGGTGACTTTGGTGACCCGGCCTGAACCGAACATAGCTGGCCCGGCGAAACCTGATTTGAATGAACAAGTTTCCTGCAATGCCTTATCGGTACAATGTAATTCGGAGTGCACATGCGCTGATGATTACGTGTTTCAGGATTAAAAACGAAGTGGTTTGGTGTCTATTGAACATTTAACTAGAAGATAAGATGTTTTTCGGGTTTATTTTTTAAATTTGAAATTTGGGATTTTGTTCCATTTTTTTTTTTTCTTTACTGTGCGCCTTTCAGCTGATCTTCACCAAATTTAACATGGTGATTGTGCTCAAGCCACTAAGTGTAAAAAGCTATCTTTTTTTTATTCTGATCACTCTTACCACTGAAGAAAAATGGCAAATTCATTGCAGCAATAAACGGCAGCACCTAGCCCTCATCATCTAGGCGGTGATGTTATGGACTTTGGATTGGCACTGGGTAGATACGTGAGTTCGAATCCCATGACCGATCATTCTGACAGGTTTTCCAGGTTTTTTCTCAGTTCCGCCAGGCGAATGTCTTAAGAAAAACCCGACCCGATATCGTCCCCATCCTTTACCTACATTATCTTCACTTTAGCCAAAGATGCCAAAAGACCATAAATAAATTCAAATTCAAATGAACGTCAGCACCCGCGATTCGTCTAACATTGCACCAATGAATTTTTATATTGTTGAGAGAAGCGTTTTACATACAAGAACAAAATAATCCTACAATAGGATAACTTGTGAGTATTTTTATATTATTGTCCTATTGGAGCTTCAAGTCCAGGTACTCCGAGCCAACAGTACGTGTTTCCTATTTGAGTTCTTACTGTTGCAACAAGGCACAACTTGAGCAGGTATACGTTTAGTTTTTAATCCATTTGGTGGTGTCTTGTTCAGCATAGAAACTGTTCACTTGTGTTAAAGTTCTTTCGTCTCCAAGCCATAAATTATTGAAAAAGGAGTGGTACTGGGCTCACAGCTCCACTGTGTGGGTTCACGGGTTTGCTTGTTCTGGTTTGCTGATACAGACATTTGCAATCTTACATCCTTACAATTTGTTATACATTAATGCCAGTAGTTTAATATTTATTTGAATTTGAATTTTTTAAGGTCTTTAGGCAACGTTGGCTCAGGCCGAATGGATACTGATGGAAGAATTTGTGGACTGAAGAAAAGAGTTTCAACGCAAATTACGATGCTTACGTCAGAGTTTACACTGAACTTTTACTGCAGTATGAGTAACATTGCACCCTGTATATTTATTTACTGTACGTTCAAGTCAATATTGTTGTGAGGCTACTTCGTACCAAGAATGTCGTAACACACACATGAAAATACTTACTTAGCTCTTGCTCACAAACGATATTAGAGCGGTGTCTCAGTCTTGGCCTCAAACCAAGCTTTTCACTAATAGCTTACAACTGGTAACATCAAGCGTTTTCCAAAAATTTCCACAATTGGCAACCGGTATTTCAATTTCGCAAACCCTAATGCCGCAAATAGGAAATCATGCTCGTTTGAAAATGTTGAAGAGGCAAAAGTGCGTTGGTGAAAAGTACCCCCCTATCATAAAAGAGTTGCGGTATTTCAGCGACGCTGTACGCTTTTAAACAGAAGGTGCTGAGATTCTTTGAACAGAACCAAAGTTGTTCTTCCGAAATCAGTGGTGTCGTTACCAGCTCCCTTCCTCAATCTTAGTCGAGGCAAGTTTTCGCGAATAAGTCGCCACATTTCCGTTAATTATAAAACTTCAGCATTGCTTTAGTTCTCTCTTCATGAAAATCACATCTCCTTCCTACTTACTTCAAGAGAAACTTAACTTATACTTAAAACGGTCTTCTAACAAAAGAAGGAATTCAATTAAAAAGCTCTGAGTTTTCATATTTGAATTTTATTTAAAGACTTTAGGCAACTTTCGCTCAGACCGAAGAGTTTTCATATTTCTCAATACACAGTTAACGTGAGCAAGTTCTCGAAATTCTGGAAGGAAGAATAGAAGCAACATTTCCTGGATCTCACGTACAAACTTACCAAAACTCCCTTTCCTTGCAGAATGCAGATTAACTAAGCCGGGAGTAATAGAGATTTAGAGTTTAAAGCACAGGAGTTTCCTCGGAAAGACTACGCAAGTCACATTGATCTGTTCTACAGAAGATTGTTGTCGTAAAGTTGTGCCAAACTTGCAAACAGTGAGTACAAACTACGATTGTGTTACGCAACTTTCGGCATCCCGTAATTTTGGGAATCCATTTACGCCTCATTTTCTATTTGTTTCAATGTGTACCTTAAGTATCAAACGGCGAGGTGGTCACTGGCGTTGTGGAGAACGTCAGACCATTTCTCTAACTAAATAAGTTCTCCTAACAGAAGTTCATTTAAGCTTAGAAAGAGTCTCTTCCTCTATCTGTGTATATCTCTCAAAGGATTTCAAGAACTAATAGAACATGATAATCCACACGTCTTGGAGATTTTTCTTATACGAATCCATGTTACGCAAACTGAGAAAGGTAACTACTAATTTAGTACGCTGGATTCTTATCCACACAATGAAAACGCAGAAACACAATTGGTCAGGTAAAAAATTCTGTCTCTATTACTTCACCAAAATTCAATCTAATCATAAAAGCAGAAAATTTCTAGAGACAATATTTTTTGTGATAGACGATATGAAATGAACTTGCAGTTACTAATATTTCAAATCTACTGTATAGGGTGTCAAAAGTCGCATTACAGCCTTGTAGCTCACAAACCGACAAGGGAATGAAGTATCGTAGTACACAAATGGGAGACGGTGGGAAAAGACTACATTTTGGAGTACATTATCAACGTGGCCGCCATCTTGAAAATCGCCATATTGGATGTAGGTCATTTTTTCAAATGGTAAGTGTGTCGAGTGACATATCAAACAACATGAGAATATTTCCAGAAAGTCCTTCCATGTATCAGATTTGACCTACGAGTTACGTTGTCGAAGTTAAGGCGCTGCTTGATAAATGATCACATGTACTGCAAATTTTCAGTGAAGACAACTCCAAAATCATACAAAGTAAGTAAAGTCTGATACCTGGAATGACTATGTGGGAACATTCTTATGTTGTTTGATATGTAATTCGACCCACTTACATTTTTTTATAAAAAATTATAAACATGGCGAATTTCAAGATGGCGGTAACGTTGATAATGTACTCCAAAATGTAGCTCTTTCACACCGTTTCACATTTATATACTACGATTCTTCATTTCCTTGTCGGTTTGTGAACTACAAGGCTGTACTGCGACTTTTGGCTCACCCAGTATAATTGCTGACGTTGTTTAAACTCTCCAATTCTATTGACTTTACAGTAATTAGAGTGCGTAAAGTCATTCATGGTAATAGCATATTTCTTTAAGAATATAATGTTAATATTCTTAAAATTGTTTTAATTCCATTCTTATGACGTCATCTTCATCGGACAAGAGGTAAAGGCAAATCACCTTAGGGTCATATACCTGCCTCCAGATAGAACAACACTAATCGTTACCTTCGAACTAAGTCTAGTAATCCAGCTACCGTAGAGCTATATTATAGAAAACTAGGAAAGGACTGCTTTTTTATGGCGTGGATATTACACATCTATACACGTGTACTCTTATAAGCCCTATGCTCCACTAAAGGGAAATTTATAAATCAAATAATAATCATTAACTTTCAAAGGAGAAAATGATGAGCAAAATTTGTTGGTACTAAAAGACTAGGAATTTAATGTCCCAAGAATGTGTGGTAGTTAGGTGATTCGCGCTCCCTTTACATTCTGCAGATCGTTATGCCAACCGAAATCCATTTTTACATATTGGGAAGTCCCTATTTGTAATTTGAATTGATTTAATGCCTTTTAGGCAACATTGGTTCAGGCCGTATGGATCATGATGGGAAAATTGGTGGAATGGTGAAAGTAGGATGAAACCCACGCACACGGTGATTGTCCATCACAAAGCTCAAATGCCACTAGCCGGGATCGAACCAAACGCCCCAAGCATCAGAGGTGAGCACTTTACTATTGAGCTACCGCGGCCCATCCCTGTGTGTAATTGTACGAACACTCTATATGTAATTGTATGGATTATGGTAATTGCATGAACACTGCATCGCACTATTAATTCTAAGCTGATTGGGTATGACATCATACTATTAGTATCAACTGTGACGAAAGCTTCAATCCATATCACTTCCACTGTCCCATTTGCTGTACGCATGCGCTGTAACGTTTGTCTTGAAAACTCACGACGTTTAACAATTTCCATTTTGCTTTATTTAGTTATTACGAAAAACAATTGAATTTAAAAAAATCCTTTTGAATTTCCGCGAATAAGTGATCTGGTAACGTTGATCTTCTATATATTTCTTTGTGTCTTTCGTTTTTACCATAGAACAACAACACATCCATGCTTCTCTTCAGCCTTCACCCGTCTGTTTTCTTTACAAGAAGAAAATCAGTTTTGACAGCTGATCGAATCGAAAAGTAAATTCCTTAGGCCCAGATGTCACCAAGGGGATTTCTAGCATTTACTTAGTCTACTTTTGGTTTTCTGTTTGGAATGTGTATGGGAGTCGGACACTACATCAGGACCAAGCAACCAGTCAGGTAGTCCACATTTGTCGTAATAATAATTAATTTCACGCCGCCAAACAGACAGACAGTCGTTAAATGTCGTACTATAGTGAATTTATCTATAGGTATTTTAGTAAGGAAAAGATTTGTTAACAACGAAGGAAGTAAGGTGGATAAGGATGTTGATTTGCTTTAAGATTTTCTGTTTGAAATTTGAAGGTTTGCTCACTGCTTACTTGACTCGTTCTGTAAATGAGTTGTCTGTGATTATTTCCTGGTATAAGAGTAACAAGTTTGAAGCCAGGCATCGCTTGTAACTCGGTCAAAGAACACCGTACGAGGTATGTGATTTGCCATGTGCAGTGATTCCGTCAGACCCCCCAAAGTCTACAACATCCCCCACCTTTCAAATTTTCTGTGAAAAAATGGATATAAACCGTACAAAACTTCACTTACATATTCCCAATTTTGACCTTACACCCCACCCCACCCAAACTGAAAATCCTGGCGGAAACCATGGCCATGTGTACTACTACATTTGTGGATACAAATGGAAGCTTTTACAAATATAAATAATGTTATATGTCAAGTTGTCAACGTATCCGCGGTCTGCTGGAATGGTGCGGAGAACACTGGATTGAATTCCGGAATTTGGATTGGCCAAACTGATCTGAACAATATTGAACAACCATGTTGTTGAGCATTCGCCAATTTCGATAACCACGACCTGCAGAAAACGTGATTGAAGATTCCTTCAGAGTATACAGTTCCTGTTATCCATACGATAGTGAGTACAGTACATACGTTCTACGGTCGAAAGAAAGAATGGCAACACAATATTAGGTATGTAACCACAATTAAGTTATTGCTCAGTATATTAGTCTCAAACCGTAGATCTGTTTCTATCAGTACCGTATGTGAGTAGTTCTCGCAACATAGAGCACAGAGAGTATGACTGTGAGGGATAAAAAAAATACTTCGAAGAGAAAATGGCCTTTTATTTAAAAAGTCGTTATTTTTTTGCTTATATATTGGGTAAGAAACAAAAGTGCCTTCGCGAAAGAGGTACTCACTAAACATGTAAGAGGAAGAAAGAAAATGAGTAACTAAATATTTTGTATGGGCTAATGTGTTGTATGAAGCGGAAAAGGGAAAAATATGAAGCAGTTAAAGAAAGAAAATTGATAGCTTAAGAAATACGAACATAGAGGGGAAATCGAGATAAACAAAGAAGAAACGTAATAAAGAAGCACTGATTGATTTACTTGTTTTTGGAAACGAGCTGGTGCGCTACCAAGAACGGGCTCTACAGTTTTTGGTAAAGTGCACTCCGAACCACTCCGTTTAATGGACCCCGGCGGAAACTGAATCCGTGACCACGCGCACAGAAACCAAGCAATTTAACCTCTCGGCCATCCCGAGGTCATGAAAATGATGAAAATAAAACTCTAAACAAATAAGCCAGCTGAGAAAACATACTACTAATGTTCTTCAACTCAGTTTCGCAAACTGGTTTTTAAATTCAGTTTTACTGTAGCAATTTTATACTTGTAAAAAAAAACATTATGCACACATGGTCAAACAGAATATATTTTTCGGAAATTAGAAAAAAATGTTGACTAATTTACTGAATGAACTGGAAGTAAATCTGGTTACAAAATCTCATTCCATGAATGCCTACCTTCGTCTGCCTCCAGCTCTAAGGCTGAAACCGTTTTGAGTTTGTTTGTTTTTATCAATACCATTAATCTACCATGGAAAGAACTTTCACCTTAAAATTTTCATCACATGCCTAACTCTGTCTCAACCAACAGAAATTATCTACCGTTTTTGGTAAAAGCCCTGGAAGCTATTTTAAGTTTTAGGTAAATTTTCTCGTCTGAAATTGCAACCGAAACAAACATTCTGAAATTCTCTTCTGCCTCCCTAAAACACAATTTGCATTCTAAACATGTCCTCTTCGTCTTCGTCTCTTCCGATCTAATATCTCACTTTTCTCTGAAAGCGTCCTTGGGAGGGGCGAGAGCTCGTGAACCGCTAGAAAGGAAGGGACAGAAAGAAGAGTCCGGAAAGTGATATCCTCTCATTGTCTCAAAATTATGAGAGAAGAAAGCATTCACAGTGTGTGTTGACTAGTATACTACACCTAATCAACGCTCTAGGTACTACCTTCTTTGTCTTTGTTCCATGTATAGAAAGAGTGAGAAATATAATGAATTCCCTCTGAAATAACAAATGCGCAAGAAAGTGTAGATTTTTGAGGGAAAATCAATTCATAAGAGAAAATTTACTTAAACCAGGGGAAACTTAGAAATAGTTTAATTAAAATGAAATAGAAAATAATTAATTTTAACTTAATTTTTAATTCATCTACATTTATAAATTATACAAGCAGCTATGGATGGTACATGGTAGAGGATGACATCCTTTGGCAAGGATCCTTGCATGAGTAGGGAAAATAATGATCTTTGTGTACATACCATACCGTCGTTCGCATTGCGAATATGAAGGAATCCTTGTAAACCTTTAGTCATTATGGCAGCAGTGGATTCGAAACGATTTTATTCTCACCATACTAAATTTGGTGGATAAGTTGTTTCGCTCATCGCCTTGTATTCAACGAGTCTACCTACAAGTTCGATTCCCTATGAGAACACATTCAACGTACACACTGGAATACTGTTTTAAGTCACTGGAAATGATAGCAATTTGTTCTTTTATTCTGAACACACTAAATTCAAGAGCGTAATTCCGCTCGATTTCTGTGGAATATTTCATCTTTTGGGAGCAGAAAAAGGGGCCAATCTTTTAGAGAGGATTTTCATCGAAGAAAAGAAGAGAAATTTCAGCTCGAAAAATGATGGGATCTATGGTAGTTCTTTTCGATTATATATAATTATCAAAACAATACTAAAAATGGTGCCCTAAGTCAATTTCTAACAATAGGAGGTTTGATCAAAAAATACGGTGAATGAATAGCCGAATGAATTTTATAGCAGGAACTGCTGATTCTACATCAATTTGAAATAATAAGTCCAATAGCCTGATCGGATGAGATAGTAGTGTCTAGTTTGAACAAGTTATGACTTGTCAGTCGGCTTCCAGAGCCGGAAGAGTGAGGTCGTGTTTACCGTGTCTGTCACGCATCATAGATTTCGAACAACGCGTTAACATTAATTTTGTTTTAAGTTGCAAAAAAAGTGCCAAAAAAGCTCATGAAATGTTAAAATCAGTGTATGGCGATAATGTGGTGACTGAAAACTGTTTACAAGTGGTATGAGCGATTTACAAGCGGAAATGAGTCTGTTGAAGACGAGTAACGGTCGGGACGTCCTTCGATCTCAAAAACAGACGAAAACGTGCAAAAATGGTTCGTTCAAACAGACGATTGACTATTCGAGAGCTTGCCGAATAACTGAACATCTCAAACGGGTCCGTGCAAAGCATTTTAACCGATAATTTTCAAATGAGACGAGCGAGTGCGAAATTTGTTCCCAGAATTTTGACTGGCGGACAGAAGGAAAATCGTGTGTCACTTCTGAAGTTCTGATCCGCGAGTTTTTGGTCGGATAAAAGGTTCCTGTCTGTCCATATCCGTCTTACTCTCCGGATTTAGCACCATGCGACTTCTACCTCTTTCCAAAAATAAAAACCGTGCTAAAAAGAAAACGTTTTGACACTATTCCCGACATTGAGAGGGCCACGACGGAGCATCTGAAGGCCCTGCCAAAAGAAGACTTCCAGAAATGCTTCCAATCACGGAATGAACGTTGGGATAAGTGCACCGCTAGGCAAGTTGAGTACTTTGAAGGAGATTAATTCAAATTTAAGCTAAGCGTATTACTTTGGTCATAATAAAATTATTTACCGTATTTTTATCACACCTCGTATATATAGATGTCGTATATATATATATATAATGGTCAGACATAATCCCCTGTTCGTAATTCAACTAGGCCTTGTTGTAAAATTTGCTATAATGCTAAAAACAATCTTGCTAATTTAACTTGAAACAAGAATTGTACCATAAAATATTGTTCACAGTAGTCTATTGTAATTATGACAATACACCTAACCATGTGTATTGCCATAATGATAATACAAGATTAGCGAGACTTTATATTATATTTGCAACCCATAGTATAGCTGTCCCAATTTCAATTATGACAAAAGGATACGGTTACTCCAACCATATTGTTGTTATTATTATTATTTGAGTGAAGCTATCCGAGTGCATTTTATTATGTAGTAGTTTATGTAGAAAAGGCAAAAACTAACTCTTCTTTTCTTCCAAAGATTAAAACGTATACTTAATAGGTCCAAGTACTTTTCCAACTTAGGATGTATCCCTGTTTTTATTGTCATAAAGCGAACAAATTTAGATTATATTATTTCAATTTACCAAGAGTTTTTCTGTGTATACCATACTGTTGCAGCGTATTCTAACTTTCACCAAACATACGCCGTACGTAAAGTTTCTAGACCATCAACATTCAAGAAATCACTTCCCAGTCTCATTACAACGGTCCTGAAAACCACTAACAATACGATTGATGTGTATATCGAATGAGACATTAAATATTAGGGCCACACCAAGATCAGTAATAAAATCAACTCGAACAAGCGGTGTATCATTAATATTGTACTCAGAACTTCAAATAGTTTGTTTGCCTAGTATAAGATATGTGTGGACATTACACTACAATTTTTGTTTAATAACAATATGTTTGCTTTGCACCAGCTGAAGACTGCATAAACATCCTTTTATTAGGACACAGTGTCCAATTCAGAGCAAATGCTCCAAAAATGGTAGTTTTTGGACAATGCTATTACTCAAACAAGTCATTTGCATATGACAAAAAGAAAAATGGTCTAACATATGATCCCTGTGGCAACTTTGCCTCAGGGCGCTATAGTGTAGGTGAAAGGATGATGAAAGGAAATCGACCAGGGCCTGGTTTGAAGGTACCAGCCCGGCATCATTTGTCTGATGTAACTGAGGAAAACTTCAGTGAGGATTAGCAGCCGCTGGGGTCGTTCCCAGGATCTTTCAATTATTAAGCCAACGTTCTACAAAATGAACCACAGCTGTTCAGTCCATAGAGGAAGTTTCCACAACATTTTGTGGTGTCAAACATTTTTAGTTTGACAGATGAGGTGAATCGATATAAGTCGTTTTGAATTTTCCCACTCGTATATCTGCGTAGTACGGTAAAGAGGAAATTGCCAACATCACTCGTGATGAAATGCCTTTTCCCCGCTTGCTCTGGATATAAAATGATTTACATTTTTCGTCCTGTCATAGGCTCTATCGACAAACTTTCACATATGAAGAAAAATGTACAGAAACTTGTTTGTCAAAAATAAAAGTCAAGATAATATTTCAGTTCTTTTGCAATAGCTTTCAACAAAGAAAAATCAAGCATTTAATGTCCTGGAAAATAGTTAATAATGAAGTGGCATAACGTAGTCACAAGATTAATGAACCCACAATGTGTGTACAGTTCTTGTAAAACACAATGGTGCTTATAGGTGTAATATATTACCTAAGTACTGTTTATTTTGAAAATAGAATATCCTTAGACGCATAATATTTCTTCTAAAAAATAAAGTTGAATTCATAATTTATATTCTCGTCTGAAGGACGAATGAGTGCCTAAGATACAGATAATGTTAAAACAGGGTTACCGGATAATAATTTTCTATGAGAGAACGGCTTAGCTGGAAATGAAAGGAGAACAACAAAGTATAACAAATAACATTCTAAAACGAAAGTATTATCGGCTTTCAATTATTAACTTTTAAAGGCTAACTTACAGCCTGGCTAAATAAGGTTTTTACGTGAACTAATTCCCATAAAGCTGATTTTTTGGCAAAAATGTGTTGCTGGTATCTCTAAGGAATATACTTAAAGTCCTGGCTGATGCGAGTTGTGCTAACGCAGCCATGGTGGTCATTTTTTACCTTTTAGATAATAACTCTTTACACGTCCGAGTTAGAGAAAACTTCTCAAATAAAAAATTATGGATGATAATTTAAGGAACATAAAAGATTATGTACAATTTTGTAAAAAAATAATACTTTTCGAGTTATAGCCACTTTAAAATTATACACATTAAAATAATTGAAAAATGACAGCCATTTTTAACGTTTTAGATTATAACTTTTTAACCGTGTGAGTTAGAGCAAAACATTTGAAATAAAATTTAGAGCTTATAATGTAAGCAGCATAAAAGGCTATGTAAAATTTTGTGAATGATTTATACTTTTCGAATTAGAACCACATTAAAATTATTAAAGTATTCATATTGAAAAATGGCAACTAGGTTTTTTTAAGATTACAACACTTTAACCGTGCGAGTTAGAGAGAAAAATGTTTCGAATAAAACTTGTAGCTGATAATGTAAGCAGCATTAAAGGTAAGGTAGGCCTACACATTTTGCGAAAAATGGACACTTTTCGAGTTAGAACCACATTAACATCTTAACAACTTTATTTTACGTTCTCACTTCGAGTTAGAACCACATTAACATCTTAACAACTTTATTTTACATTCTCACTTCGAGTTAGAGCCACATTAACATCTTAACAACTTTTTATTTTACATTCTCACCAAGTAATAAAATCCAACAAAAATGGCTATTGGCTAAAGGCAGATAAACCATTTATTACATTTCGATAACACACATTTTATTAAGATTAGCAATTACGAGTTCAAGAGTAAGCATTTCAACTGAACTGTTAGCATAATATATTGTTTTGCAGTGCGGATCTTCTATAAATGATTCATATTCTGAGAATGTGGAGAAGGAGCTGTGTTGGTTATGAGCTTCATTCAGCTCTTGTTCTTTGCAACCCACAGAGACCGACTGACCTACTGAGGATGTTGGAAGTTAGACGGCCAGGGCCTTGTAGGTACCATCCTAGCATTTGCCTGGTATGACTGAGGAAACAACTGAAAAAACCTCAGGATGTTCGGTCGCCCGGATCGATCCCAGGACTTCCCGAATGCTAAGCCAACTACAAGTATCTACCACTGAGCAACGGCCGCTCGGTCTCACAATACGAGAGTATGGGAACATTGATACATAAATTTCATGTGTAGGAAGATTTGTCCCCTGCTCTGAGCGAAGGCATTGTTCCACATGAATATCAAATATAACTACGATTACATTCATTCCATAGCCACCAAAGCTGAAAAACGGATCACCGGGTCAATTCTTGGACCCGGTCCCCGGTTTTTATACTCGGGAGCCGGTGTGACCCGATTGGCAAAGCAGAGATTTCGTTTTTTTTGTTTTTTTACTTATTACACTAATTTTGTAGATTTTTATGATATTCAGTGAAAACCTTGTTTTATATTATATTTAGGCGCATACTTTTCAAATTTCTTAGATTTTACCCATTTGTAGTCATTCTGAATATTTCTGAACGTAAAATAGTGAGGAGGATCGTAACCGTATATATCCTCATGTAGGCTTGCAAAACAATTCTTAAATGTTTGTCAGAAACACTTGTTTCATTAATTTATATCTTTCAAATATATATATCTTAATATTAATAATAATAATAAATATTACTATATTTATAAAAATAAATGATATTATTATTATTTGAATGAGTGTGTACGGTAATTTTTGACAAAATACGGTAATTTTAATGCTTGCGTACGATATTTTCGATTTCAACAATTTCCATCCCTGCACTGCAGCATGGCCAGTCGAAGTGTCAATCACTAACTTTGAATGAAAACAGAGGGATGCTTAAGAAGGTAGAGACTCCACCGCTCGTCTAAAAATTCCTCATGGAGTTGTTTCCTCCTGCTCTGCCTTTCCTTGGGAAGAGCCAGCGCCTTCTGAGGATTTATAGCATTGTGTAGGGGAGCGAATGATCGTAGCAAAAACAATAAAGACGGTGGGTCGAGCGGGGATCAGTGGGTCGTGGTGGGTCAAGCCATGCCGACCCACGACCCACTGTAAAAACATGACCCACAACCCACTCCATCTTTGTTACACAGCATTATTTATGTACTAAACCCTGTGATTATATTGGGAACTTGATTTGTACCTGAGAACTTTACCGTTATAGCGGCCTGCTCTTGACTTTGTTATAACTTTCTCTTCGCAAAGATGTCAAGCAGGCAGGGGAGAGACCATGAATATTGTTCTCATGCAATAGACGATACATTTTTCTTTAAAACTGAAGAAATATTTTAAAGGGAAACATTGTTTACATAATTTCTTTTTAAACTGGACTGGAAACTGCTTGTGTGTTATAGGTTAAGTTCAGGCTCTGTAAATAACAGAGTATCATAACAATGAAACACAATTTGAGAGGATGTAATGATACTGTTCCGATTGGTGGATACATTATACCCCTGTACCCTCCATAATACTGCTCGCTCCTGCATGTTTATATGAACTTTTTGTGCTTTGCTTCCAGGAACTCACCTGTAAATTATCTGCACACAATTTTAACATGCATGTATGGCTGAAAAATATATTCCTATTGTTTTGCTCATTTGAAAACGCACTTATAAATATTTATTTCAGTGCCTTTTCTCATAGATTACATAATGTGAAACATAAAACGGTGATGCCAATTTTCAAAAGGACCAATAACTCAAACATTGAACAAGATGATATTTTTAAAAAGCACATAAATAGTATAGCACTCACGAAAATTAAACAGGCTCACTCTGTGGACACATGTGGATGTAAATAATAAAAAAGAATCATTTACAGTATTAGTACATCCAAGAATTTAAAAACAAATACGCTACAAAAGCATCACATGTAAATGTTTTATGTAGGACAGTTATTAGTTATTCAATTTAACTAATAATTGTCATGTATTTATTGTGAAGAAATGGGAATAATAAATAGCTATTCATTAATTTTAAGAAAGCATATGATTCTATTAAAAGGGAAAAGTTATGCAGTATCCTGCTACGGTTGGGAATACAGAAAAAAACTTTTGTCTACTAGTGAGGATGTGTCTCAACGACCCCATATGCAGAGTACGAATAGGGAATAATATCAGATAGTTTAGAGATTCGCAACAGATTGACACAAGGTGATGCTTTGACACCACTACTGTTTAACTTTGCGTTAGAATATGCAATTTTAAAAATAAAAGAGGACAAAAAGGGATGAACGTTGAATTGCTTGAATCAACTGCTCGTGTACGTGACTAATATAGATTTAATAGGGGACGATATAGACACACTACAAAGTAACACCCAAGTCTTAGTAGAAGCTTGTTATGAGATAGGTCTAGAGGTAAACAGAGAGAAAACATAAAGATAACTATTAACTAGTCGAAAGACAGAGAATGGAGGAACTAGATATATAACAATTAAGATTGAGAACATAGAGAAAATAAACAAATTTAACACTCCAGTGATCGCGTGGTGCTCCAGGTGTTTTGTTTTGACTGTAGATGATATTTGGTACGATCATCTACCTTCTCCCCATTCTATGTGTAACCAGTCAGCCGAGGTTACACATAGATTCAACGCTCTAATAGTTCATTGCCTATTTTTTCACGAATAATTGTTTCGCAAACTGCACGATTGGAGGAGCACCATTGTTCTCCACGCGACCAATCCCGTTACTGATACTAAGAAGAATAAAGTGCAGATGTAAACTACTTTTGCAACTGGAAGAAGAATGCCCACTGCAACCTACATTACCAAAGATACAAACACTAGTCGGCGTTACATCTGTGGCAGAAAAAGAAGCAAAACAACAAGGAAAACGTGCAACAAGTGCCAGAAATGGGTGAGTCCCGATCACCAAGGAATTGTGTTGAGAGTACTTAGAATGAACGCATATATAAATACGATGAATTTCGGCAATTCATTGTGATCTAGCATTGTGATGTAAAATTTCGGGGAAAATTGAACGGCGGAGAAACAGAAAAAAAAGTTGTTTTTTTTAATTTTTCGTGCTACTCTCGGTAAAAAGTTTGTTTTTTTGCCATTTTCAGCAAAATGACATAAGCAAGTTTCTTTTATTTCAAATTCAATATTCATTTACACATAGTTAGTATTACTTATACGCTAGTTCTGTGTTAAAGAAATATCATTTATTATTATTATTATTAATATCATCATTATCTCACTTTATGGTAAGTTTTACTCGAAATTGACAAATTTACAAATACAGTAATGTTAAAAAAATTATTAATGTACATTGTAATATATCGGGACTTTCTTCTCAAAGGCAGGTAGACACAATGCAAACAAGGAGTCCCGTGGCGCCCTGTTGCAAAAAAGGGGGCTTACCCTTAACTTCACCAAACGTGATTAAACCTACCCGGGAGACAAGCCTACATTACGCCACAGGAGAGGGCACAAAACAAAAAAACGCTATCGGACCTGAAGACAGGGCGGGTACCTACCCATCAGTGCCCTGCTTCAGCCTAGAACCATCGAAGACAAAATACGCACTAGTCTAGTACCACAAAACATGCATTGAAGAAGCCCGAAAGAAGTGCCAAAACGCAGAAAGTTGGCAAAAAACACAACACGAGGAAAAGGCATCCCCAAAAAGGGGGAGACGCAGGCGAAAACATCCCGCAGGAAAGAAGAACACAAACGCTATTTTACTGACCTAAAATGTACAAGGCTCAACGCAGCCTCGTACTAGTTACCATAAATCACGAAATTTAGGTAAACTCAGCTGATTTGACTATTTAGTAATGTTTGCTGAAACATTGGATCAAAATATCAGAATTGTTCTTCATCTTGAGTTACTTTCTCACATATACATGAAATAACACTTCGCGGACTGAAATGGCGAAAGGTTGGGAACGTTTACAGCAATACCACAGGGATTGTAAACTACCTACTTCTTTGTAAAACCCTTGACACAAGGAATATCTGGTAAAAATTTAATTTATTTTTACTTAAAAATGTCAAACGCAATGCAAAAAGACTGATTGCTAAATTTCTTTGAGGAAAAAATGTTTCCAAAGAGAATCTTTTAGCACATCAAGACGTGTTTTTAAGATACTGTTAATTTCACACGTTAAATTTACTTAAATGCTCTGCCTAAGAGCAGAGATAAGCATTTCACACACATATTTTTTTTTCTTCAAAAGATTATGGTACTTTTACTTTTCAAATGTGGTAGACATTCTACACTTGAGCCCAGTTAAACAAAATTTCCACTATTACCGAAGCACAATATATCTTTCTACGAAAAGTATTCATTTACAAATATATCGACTGGGCAAAAATTTACTTTAATACTTCAAAATAGTTGTCAAATATTTCGTATAATTTTCCAGTTTTTAAACTCAACACAATCTAACCTCCAATCTGATAATACAAACATGATATACTATGATTGGTTTAGGTATAGATTTACAATATGAATTTCTACTTGCGAAAAACAACGAAGGAGCCTTGAACTTTTCTGGTTACCAAAATAAAACATTAAGAATCGTTAAATCTTACGGTTAGCAAATCGGACATACAGTATAAAGTTCGTTCAATTTAAAACATACCAGTTCCGAAAGAAGCAAACAAAATGCTGAGTGCAAAAAGAACGTGCATTTGAAAGGTACCATCGACCATAGTGCAAGGAAAAATCTTCAACGCATACGAACCAAACTTTTACGTGCTGAAATTTCACTATATAAATGTAGGTGAAACAGACTTGGTTTTCTGAGAGAGAAAGAGGACCATACATTACCTGATAGTAAAACCGACCCCCGACGCCTGCCAAATTAAGCGGATATCACCACTTCACACGTGCTTTCACAAAAAACAAAAATCACTAACATGCTGGAGGTGCACAAAATCACTTTCACACTGAAGAAAAAGGGGCTTAGAACCACAAATGATATATATTATATTTATTTAAGAAAAACGAGAAAACCCACTGTACACCACATATACCATAACAAATCACCTCACACACTGACGAACTTCACAAATTCTTCTCGTCGCACACTTCCAGGGGCAACCATAGTGGACAATGCAAAACGCCAACTGCAGAAATTCAATTCTCAGCTTCTATTACGAAGAATTTGGAGGAAACAGTTTCCCAAAATTGTTATTATTTATCAGTCGATGCTGCTTTTTATAGTAAACTTTTTAAACACTGGCTGCATTATAATTTAGCTTTTTATATAATTTTCGCTGGCAGCGTAATTTTGTGCAGCTTATCCTACTCGACGACCATGTTTTAACTACTGATTGGCCTCAGTCAATCAGAGAAGAGAACCGAAACAGATAACAATTGCGAAAGGGTGTGTGGCTTAACCACGAAAATTCCGAGGAAAATAAAACAACAATTAGATCTTTTAATTTGTTTTTGAAGATTTTAAACAAAAGAAAAATTGTTGAAGAAAATAATGTAATAAAATATGCAAAGAAATATTAAGTAATAAAATGAAGAAAAAATAAGAATAAAATCCCGCCAATCAACTATGAAAGGGATTATCTAAGTGGCTCGGCTCCTTTGATATGTGGACAAATAAACACTTTGAAGTTAGCCGAAGACGAAAAAAGTATCACCGATGAAGCACGAACAAAAAAGAAAAAGTAGACCCATAAAAAAGGGGAGAGGATAAGAAATGTTGTAACCAACTGAAAATGGGTCAGTACAACATTAAATGGCCAATTTACATATACAGTAATATTAAGAAGTGTCTAATGAACATTATATTTGTTTTATTTGTAAACCAGTGTCATTAATCCCAATTAACCTAAAAGCAGCATTAAATATTAAAATTGGTACCAAAATAGGCAAAATTTGGATGGAGCACTATGGTGTTCCACGCGACCAACGGTTTAACGGAAAAGCACGCGAGCACTGGAGTGTTAAATACTTGAGAAAAACGAGGTAATGGAAGAAATAAAAAGTCGTTTAGTATCGGGCAACGCGTTTCTGTTCAGTCCCAAAACTCCTAACGTCGCGATAATATCAAGGAAGTTGAAATGCAAAACATACAGAACTGTTATTCTACCGGTAATATTTTACGGTTGCGAAAGTTGGAGTACGACCCTAGCAGTTAAACATAAATTAGGTGTGTTTGAAAATTAGGTTTTGAGATAGCTATACTTCCCGAAACGCTATAAGATAACCGGAGAATGGAGGAGACTACATAATGAAGAACTTCACGGACTTTACGACTCACTGGATATTATAAGAATAATGAAATCACGATGACTAAGGTGATGTAGCTCGGATGACGGAAGAACGATTATATTCCATCTCGGTTCGAAAGCCGGAGGGAAAAGACCATTAGGAAGACCGAGACGACGTTGAGAGGACAATATTTGAACGGATCTTCGAGAAGTAGGTGTTTGTGATGAAAAGTGAATTTATCTTGACCAGGGTAACATTTTTTACTGCGGCGACGAGCTAGCGAGCTCCATAAGCCATAAAATAAGTAAGTATTCTGTTAAGTATTACAGAGCTCACCACTATCACTGCCTCTTCTCTTACTTATCACGCTTAAATTTATTACAATCATTAAATGCCCACGTCCCTATCCTTTCGTATTTCTCGAAATCAAAATTGAAATATTTCAGGCTATTTCACAGAAATCAAATAAAGCAGGTTGAGAATATTGGTTGATCCATGTTCCCAAGTAGTACAAGCGTCTATTTAACATTGAAATCAACGTCGAATGCTCATCTCTTCAACATTGCATTCGAAGTTGTGTTAACTTAATAAAATTTAAATAACTTGTAATTGTTGAATAAACCGTTATATTCAAAGCTGTATCAACGATTAAACGTTTAAGTAAGAGCAATTGTTGAATAAACTGTTGTTTTTAAAGTTATATCAACGATTAAACGTTTAAATAACGTGTAATTGTTGAATAAACGAAACGAAACGGTATGTTCAACGTGAAATCAAGTGTTTTCCTATGGTTTTTGTGTGTCCAATTCTCGTTAACAGCAAATCGTTAAGGAAATTTAAGGGTCTTGAAATACTTCAAATTGTTTAACAACTATTTGTTAAATTCTTAACAAATATGTGTGCTAGGGAGTTACTTTATTATGTTAATTCATTACAACATCTCTGAAATATTGAGAACATGGAGACTTTGCTTCACTATATGGTGTCTTCAAGTTATTGTGGTAAATGGGCTTGTGTACGTTTTCCAACATTAAATGTATCTTTATTTTGCTCTAATGAATCTTTTGCAAGAGTAAGATAAAACTTAGAAGAAGAAAAAAGCAACTTCATCTAGTCAATGGCCCTGTGTAAAGGCGTTTCCTCATCTTGTTCCAAGTCACTTCCACCTTTCTTCAGGTGAGAAAGAAATACTTAACAAGAAAGCAAGCTTAATAACTGTGTAATCCTCGACGCAGGCACCTGAGCACACAAAAACACACATCAATCTTACTGATGACATTGAGGCTTTCATTTTTGTGAGGAAATTTTAATTAGCTTTTCTTCCTTCCCTCATTTTTTTCTCGTTTTAAAGAAGAGAAATATTGATATTTCTACGTTGCGTATACTTCATCTTCTTACATTACATGTATCCATGTGTTTTGTATTAAAACACCGAAATTCACTGATCGTAAATGTTATAAAAATATTTCTTAAGACCTCCGGCTATGAACTTAACTTCGTTTACTTCATAACTAGATATATCCGATTCTTGTTCAGATAATATTTTTAAAACTACTTAGAAATGATGAAACACAAGAGAAATGTATACCAGTAATTTAAATAGCTTATAGTAGACTATCGTAAGCAGATCATAGCTTACTTTTGAAAACAAAACTTCAAATATCTCACAATTTATCTCAAACATGTTATTTTTATATATGGCCAGAAGATATCAGATGATGCAGAGAAAACAGTTCGGTGTATGAACAAACACAATTTCGTCTCCCATGACCAAACTTTGCTCATGAGGAACAAATTTGCAATTAGTCTGATCTATCCTTATCAGTGTGTAGTTGCAAATAATAAACGAAGATAGTTATGAGGTTATATCCTCTTCAAATAAACATAAGTATGTAAAAATTTCATGCATTCTTCAGCATTAAATGAAATCATGTTAACCATCTTTAATCCTATCCTAACCCACTTACCAATTTTGATCTGACTTAAAAGCAAATCAAGGTTTCTTCGACAAGTGGGACAACTTTTGTAAGCTTATCAGCTTAAGCCAAAAATATTTAAATCAGGTTGAATTAAGCAATCTTGTTCAGAAGAATCAAGACTGAAATAGTCTTGGTAGGACAAGATAAAAAAATAATGGTCTTCTTTTAAAAAAGAAAAGATATATGTTACCCAGGGGATGAATGAAACCGAGAACCATTAAAGCACTGAAATGCTCTAGCCACCAGACCACGGAATTACGACCTAGTTCGCTTTCCAGTCGCTACTTGTACTTAGTTCATGTAAATGCCTGTTGTAAAAGGGTGGGAGTTGACCGAGAGTAGCTTACGGTGAAAAGTTCTGACACTTGATTGGACTTTAGCGCAGTAAGACGACAGCAACAGTACAACGAAATCAAAGTCAAACCAGTTTGAAGATCAGCAAGCTTTCTCGCATAACTGCTCGTTCCAATAAGCTTGGATTAGGTTAGTTACAACAACCAGCAACAATCTTCTTCAAACAAGCCACTTATGTTGCTTCAACAAGTTTGTTTCATGCTTGTTTATCGAGTTCATCATTATTTCAGGTTTGACAAGCTCAAAGCAAGTGACTGACAACAAGCTGGCATGCCACCTGGAAAGCTATCATTTAAGGAACATTCCTAGTATCTTGTCTGTCTTAGCTTCTAGTAGCTAATTTTAGCTGTATCGTGGGTTCAACTTAATACATGTGTAGTTCTTATCTGTAGATCATGCAAACATAGTCAGCACTATCATTAACACTTATTCTTTACAGATTAGGATGTTAATAACAATTGAATTTATCATTCTATTCAGAAACAATACAAAAGACATAGTTCTACAGTTTAATAACAACGCTATCACACTAGTTTAATCAAAATGGCACTTGTTTTATTCTTATTTCATGTAGGCATATTCTGAAGTAAAGCCCACAATTATCTTATATTCGATACACAGTAAAGAAGAGTACACCAGAAAGGAACCCTTACAAAGTCTCGCTCTGGGGAGGGTAGTTTGCGATCAGACTTCATGTGACGGCAGCTTATCCTTTATGAGTAAAGATATTAAAATACTAGGACGTATTATCTGATCAGTTCCGAAAGAACATTAGTCAAACTTTGCTTAGCAGTTTAGCATGTCAGAACAAGTTAATATCCATTCGTTACATCATATTGAGGCCTTGTATTTATACGTTATTTAATTAAAACAGACTGACAGTTATTCACTTGACTCTATTGTGAAAACACACAGTTAGTGTTACAGTTTCGGAGTTCTAACAGCACCTTCCGCAGACGAAACACTAATCAACACTATACGTTCATAATAAGCACCAGAAAAAAAAAGAAATTATTTCTACATCTTTTGCCAATCATGTCCCAGAGATTGTTTACTATCCAAAACTAAACAAATTTCTACCAATCACAGTTCTTCGCTCTCAGGCCACATCCCCTAGGCAACTAGAAGGCTATAATAAATTTATAAAAGGATTATTACATAATAAGGAAACTAAATCGAGGCGCAAAAATATATTAAATAAATTAATACTGAATAAATAAATAATAAATTTAAAATAAAAAGTAAATAAATAAGCAACAAATAATAAAACGAAATCTAAAAAGCGAGCCTACGGAACAGCCCTTTTTTTTCGGAATATTTTCTACTTTCTTCTCTGCC
The DNA here is from genome assembly GCA_022664845.1 of Lepisma saccharinum. NCBI lineage: Eukaryota > Metazoa > Arthropoda > Insecta > Zygentoma > Lepismatidae > Lepisma > Lepisma saccharinum. The sequence continues at coordinate 64,480 of JAGDQP010000684.1, forward strand.
CAGTATGTCTTCCCATTCTTCATTAATAGCCAACCCACCATTTCAGTTCATCGCTTTATCTCCCGTTTCCCTGATTCTCCTCATTTTTTTCCACTTCATAACCAACATCCTTTCCTCTTGTTCTAGTCTCTCCACCCCTCCCGGTCCATCTCATATGCCTCTTTCTGTACATATTTGTAAATAGCATTTCTATCCCTTTTCAATCAGACGTCATCTTCTGTTGTTTAAGCCTCTTCTGTAATTTCTATATTGCTGCTATAAGATTGTTATAGCGTTCTAGTTGGGATTTTGGATTTCCAGATATAGAAGGGAAATAATCTGACGTGACTTCTGACCCCGCAACAAACATCATAATTTTATGTTGGAATGACCCTCCTTATCGCCCATTATCTCTGCATGTTTCTTCCTTCAGAGACAAAGAAACAAGGTGTTTTAACGCGACTGATCTGTTGCTCTAAACATTGGTACACAATAAATTGGAAATCTTTTGCGCTCTATCACTTCCCCAGTAGTTGTTGATTAAACGTTGATAAAAACCTTTTAATGTCCGCCTTTTCAACAGTTTTATTAACGTTTAATCAACGTGTGTACAACAGGGTTTCCACTTTGATTTGCCTCAACACAATACATACAAAATAGATAGAAACTAAATTCATTAATAAATTAATTCAACGTTGTTCTTAATTTTTAATTTAAAATAAAAATTATGACCGATCTTACAATAGTTGTAGTAATAGTTTGGACGGTTAATAGAGGGACAGATACTAATTAGGAGGGATATCGCCCCATCGCGCTCCCGCGTGGCGTGACCCCTGCCCAAGCTCGTGAAGCAAGCTGATCAGCAAACTCGAACAGAGAAGGTGCTATTACACTGTCGAGTTTGCTTGTCTAGGAGGCTTGGGCGAGGAAGTTGATCAGCAAGCTTGACAGTGTAACACCACCCTTATTCTTATTATACATATAATTTACACTTCTAGAGCAGAAAACGAACACAGCTTTATCCATCTTGTATGTCTTTGAACGATTTTACTCCTTTTCTTTTGGAATATTAAAAAAGATATAAATTATTTCTTTTGTAAAAAAATAATTGACTATGTATTTTGTACAGGGCTTTAGGGTACAAACGATGGTAATACTTTGTTAGCTTTATCGTAAATGAAAACAAATTACCATGGTAAGTTCAATCGTCGTTTGTCAACTTTTTAAAGCATCACTTAGGCTACGTATATGCAAAAGTGTTGAATTATGTGCTAAACTCTTCCTGCTATTACAACAGTACTTAAAGGCTTTTGAAATGTTGTCTTGTGATACAGACATTTCGTAGGTGTGCTAAAAAATCTGTCGTTCACACAAAATCCGTGATCATCCTCTCTCTATCTCTTCCTCTCTCTCCCCCCCCCCTCTCTCTCTTTCATACTCACACACACAAGCAGACACACATTTTGCTTTGTGGGTGTGTGCAGAGGTAGGGGTAGATATCTGATGAAGCTCTTCTTTACACAGCGCATAGCTTGTTTCAAAGCATTAAAAGCATACTTTTGTTGTTGATTCTCTTTATTACGAAAGTCAAATTAAAGTAAAAAATTAGGCTCCATAGACAGTTCAAGTACCTACTTTTCATTCCGTTGACTATAATTGAAATTGATTACCTTTCATAGTGATTGTATCTTATATATTCAAGCACTAAGTAAATTAGACAAACAGATTGGATTTCTATTTCGATGGGCGATTAAGTTTCATTTCACATTTGCGTTTAAGTTAGATACCAAAAGGCCGAAGGAATAATTAAACACGATAAAATAATTATCAAGTAGTATGCACTATAATAGTAACATACAAATTATGATACTATATTATTTATTTCCCAAGCAGTGCACTAAGTAAGGCTCGGATATTTTTGTCGTGCTTATATTTTCTTTATCTTCGCTTGGTTTTCTAGCAGATGACATAAATCACCATATTTTCCAAAATGTGATATACAAGTAAGGTTGCCACCTGTTCCGTATTTCAAGTAAACATTACGAGTACCGTAGTATGAGTGGTTGTCCCGTATTAAAAGTAGTAAATATTTTACTACTCATAAAAATACATATTTTCAACACATCTATAATTTTAACTAATAAGCCGTGATGGACTATTTTCAAACTGTTTACTATGTAATTTGGCTAGCAAACTTTGTTCATATAGCCTGACTCCACCACTTCTGCTTTCTGTTTGCTCTAGATGATAACAGATACTAATCCCAATGGACATTTCCGGTAGAATTTTCTATTGCAATAAAAATTCGTCTGTTAAAGTAGACTACGGAAAACATTTTATTTTCTTTCTGTGATGCATTTATCAAGAATAATAACGCCTTGCTTCGAAACAGTCTCAGTTTTGCGCTTAATCGGGTGCCGCCATGTTATGACGTAATCAATCTGCTGACTGCTTGTCATTAACATACAGATGGTTTTTGATTTGTTAGTATTGTCAACAAGAGATAGCAAATATGGATCGAAAGAAACAGTATGAGTGGTGAATAGCGTTTCTGTATGCCTTAACACGTCATTTAGTTCGTTTTATTCATTTAAAATTGATTTTTACTTTTAATACTTCTTTAAAATATTGATATATTTTGATAGTTTCAACGCAAATTTATAGCAGCTCTTTTTTCATGATTAAATCATAAGATATCTTCTAATTATGCTCTTTAGAACTCTTGTACTTTAAAAGAATTACCTATTTTTCTGTGAAAAATATATGGTCTTTTACATCCGACAATCGTATACTTTTTTTAATGAGTGTTAGTGAAGCATTTTTCAAGAACTTAAAAGCATATTAGTAGTGCTCGTTACTGCCATCTGTTAACAATTTAACGTACTACTTGTAGCCCGTGAATATATTGAATAGTTTTAATATGTCATTGTAAATAATAATAATAATAATAATAATAATAAAAGCATGTAAGAAACAAAATTGTAAATCGAAACTATTACATTGTATTTACTCTTGAGTTTCGTGAAGTAAAATAAAACACGGCCTTTGATAGGTTTCGAACAGCTTTAGCTGAAAGTATAAAAAGTTGAATGCTGCATGCGCTAATCAATTGCGCCAAATTGCCAAGACATAAAAATTGACACAAACTAGCGATAAGAAGAGCACTGCAAGTTAAGACTCACCCCTGTCATTGTTTCGATCAACTTCTGTTATTAAAACATGTTTTGGTGTTTTAACTTATTAAGGTGTGTTCTGCAGATTTGTACATTATTATTTCGTTAAGTGATGATGTGAATGTTCTTTCTCTTTCTCTCGTTTATGTCTTCAAACTTCTGAATAAGGAATGTAACATAGGGAGAAGCGTATAGCTACGGAAATAGTACGTAATGATTACGTCAAACCAATCAGAAGATGATTTTCGTTGTATGACGTAGAAAAATTGAATTCTCAGTATTTCATGATATAGTTCTACGTAACGGAAAACCGTAGTGTTGAAATTTCAAAAACATTATATATTATTTAATCTGATGTACACAAACAAGCTGTAAAATATATAAGGACGGTGAAAACGGAAATGTCCATTGTGGTTAGAAAATTAAAATATCCATTTTCCTCCGGTCAGTGTACTCATATAATAGTAGAGCTTAATTAACTGCATTCATTTAAGTTATTTGAGATTTGTCCCGTGTTTTTTGCCGAGTGTCCCATAATTTATTCATCAAAAGGTGGCAACCGTATATAGGTTATAAGTTAGTCATTTAACTTGCATTTCACGGGTTAACAGGCTTCCAGGGGCGAATTTACACATATGCAGATCAAGTATCCGGCGATAAAAGTTTCCGGAGCGGCAGAAAAGAAAACACTTGTGGCTCTTTCAGATAGAATATAACTTGTTCTTCGGATAACTTAATATTTTGAATTAGAGCAATATTTTGGATAGTGGAAAGAATTCCAATAGTCGATAATAGATCTTCTGTATTTCCCCGACAATTTGGATGTTGCGAACATTTTTTATTAATTAGCCAGATGTCGCGCATTTAAGAGTATTGCATTATACCTGTAGTATGAGGTTTCATTAAGATTTTGTAGTTGTTTCCTATATGATGTTTTCAATCCGAATCAACGCTATTATTAATATACAGCACTATATGCATGGCAGTGTATGTGAAAGCAAAGTTCATTCGAACGAATTCTTAGTTGTATGTAATTTAATTTTGTAAGACCTTTAGGTAACTTTGGTTCAGGCCGGAAGGATGATGATGGGATGATTGGTGGAATGAAGAAAGTGGGAGGAAACGGAGAACCCTGAGAAATCCTCCACACATGTTGTTTGTCCACCACAAAGCCCACGTGGCACGAGCAAGGCTTGAACTAAAGACCCATGTGCCAGAGGTGAGCGCTCTAACCACCACGGCTTCACGAATTCTTAGTTGATCTTCAATAAATAATTGAACTCGGCTTAACAGTTTGTAATGCACGTTTGAAATATAAGATTTATATTGCACATTTGAAATTGATTTATATTGCACATAATGCACATTTGAAATATCATATAAGAACACATTCAAGGGAATCGGAATCGATTTCTAAGCTTCTGATTGCATGATATCTCTCTTTTGTAATCTACCGATATCAGCGGTAGAGCGTTGGCGTAGTATTCAGGAAGTCGTGGGTTCAATCTCAGAGGCTGACCATCCTGACTAAGGTTTTCCCAGGATTTTTCCTGACACACCAGGCAAATGCCGGGATGGCACCTTCAACATAGACTCTGGTTGACACCTTCCCGAATCCTTTCCCTTCCGCTATCCCGGCCTAAGCCTTAGATGCCTAAAGGCCATCAATAAAATTCAAATTGGTTTGTAATCTACGTTCACAAGAGAAACGCATTAGTGTTAGCACTCCCAGTTGTTCGAGAGCTTATTTTTTGTTTCTATAATCACTGGTATGTACAAACCCCGTAGGGATCCAACGAACAGAGGACTTCGGAACCCACTTCACCAAACACTGTAGGTCTCGTCCTTAGAAGATCAACAGCTCGACTAGGAAGCTAATAACAATTCAACAATAAAAGCGCAATGGAGTAAGAAAGGAAGGATTGTGCGTTAAATGTTTGAAGAATCGAAATATAATTTCCCTTTGACATTTACAGTACAAATTCCTAATAGAATGTAAGAAAACGAACGGCACCCAATGAAAAAGGGAGAATAGAAGAACGTGAAAACGAAGTGAAGAATCGTTGTGTGGTAATACTAAAAATCAAACAAGGGAGGAGTTTGCTGAGGCACATCGTAAAAGATTCTGTATTTTGGGGCTATTTGAGTTACTAATGACTTCGGTCCGTCTCGAGTCCATTAGCTGTTGTTTCTAAGATTATCAAACATCCAGCCGGGGTTCGAGGGACATTCGAGTCGCTGGCTTGGAGCCTCAACCCACACAACTACCAGGTCATCAAGGCACATTTTTTATAGCAAAAGTGCAAGAGAAGCACCTCGTAGGCGACTAATAAGAAACGAAAAAGCAAAGTGTGAAAAAAGCTGTGTGTAAAAATTCTTGGATATCTAGGGCACCTGAAGTGTAAATCCACAAATGAGCTAAGCCCGTCGCAGGTCTGAAGGATGACTCACTATGGGAGAACTTTTCCAAATAAAGGATTGAGTAAGGGAACGACAAAGGAATTACTATGGATAGCATGCTAATATTTTGCTGGCGAAACTTGGAACATCTCTGGAAAACGTTAACCAGAATGGACTGCACCAGGACTCGAACCTACATGCTTCAAACGTGCTTATCAAAGTCAATGACCTTGCCCACTACACCAACAGTAAATGGAATATTTTCCTTTTAATGCCTTTACGTTCTTTTTTTCTTACTTTCTCGTCTGATGTTTTTATTTCTTACGTACAACAGCAAGCGAAGAACAAATAGTAACAAAAAGTTAATCAACTGTTTACGCACTTTAGATTCAATCACTTGCAGTTGTTAAAATTCCTGAAATGTGATTTTGGTTCAGAGGCTAGAAAAATTAAACCCGGCAGCTTACGATACTGTTTCGAGGGATAGATGGCAGTGGTAGCGAGGCGTTTGCTAGTATGGGAATTGCTGCGTAATAAATGACACTACTAACGCGACCTTCCGGCAAAAACCAAGAAATTAAGAGGTCCATTACAGAGGCATCGAGGGTAGAGGCTTAACCTCGTTAATGGCGGAAAGATTACTGCTGTGGAAATAATATCAACAACAAACAAGTGGGAAGCTAGAAGGCTAACATCATAAAAGCCATTCTTGCTGACAAAATCAAACGTCGATATTAAAGCTGCTGCAGTGATTATGGAGAGCTTAACAACAGACAAGACGCTATAATTTACGAATATAGGTAATTAGGATACTAGACTATTGCTATAGGTCTGCTTCCTCTTTCACATACTGTATACGATAAAACTAGAATTAGGGGTCCATAGGTTTCTTCTGGAGGTCAAATTGCATTGCGACAGTAGGCCTTAGCCTATATATCTGTATTTTATATTACTTTTTATCTCGATAATTACATAATATGTAGACTTGATCTGGGGAAAAGAATTTTAATGCTTATTTCCTTTTGATTTACTGTTAAAAAAGAAAATTACGATAAGCAGATTCACGAGGTTCTGAGTTAAAATCCCTCCTAAACATACATGTTCTTGAGGTTTAAAAGCATTGTCCCCACATTATGGAGACTGGCCGAAGTTAATAGTTAGGGGGGAAAACATTGTCCAACAAAATAAGATAGTTTACGAGATTGAATTAGCTGGATACACCTAATAGAAGAATTGAAGAAGTCGTGTGGAATGGAAAGATTGAATACTTATATCAGGACCTATATGTAAATCAAAAATTTAAAGTAAAAATAGAATACGACTTGAAAGACCGTGGTACATTTTCAAAATATAGCATTATTTGAGCACTTTCATTGACGCCAACACCTTAAAGTCTATGAAAAGTGCTGTAAAAGTGCATAAAACTTGTCTTTAAATAAGTATATACTTCGTTAAAACATGAGTAATCGACTGGGGTGTAAAAACCTTCCTTTATTTTATAAAATGATTTAGAAGGAGATATTTCAAATTATGTACAGAGAGGCGTGAATGAAGGAGAAGACTGGAACCCTATGTTCAAAAACTGATTTTCCGTGTGGTGTCCGCGAACTAAGTTATAGGTATATTTATCAATTATTTTTATTCCTTTTCACATATTACCTTTCTGTAAATTCATTCATGCATGTGCTCAAACATGTATGTAACTGAGTTAGTGTAATTAACGCATCTCAGATAGACCTATAAAGTGTATGTAGTAAATGTTCAAATTAATTCAAGTAGACTACGTGATGTAACAAGCATGTGTTCATCTATTACATAATTCATTAATTCGTTTCTATAAATAAGTATAAGACATATCTCTCATGTAAGAAGACACTCTGTATATACAGAATGCTTACATTAATGTACGCGGTGTCAGACTTTCGTGTATTCATTCACTTAATGCCACTCGTTCATTCTTGTAATAGTGTGTAATACTTGTATCTTATATCTCACTAGACAATACAGAGATTGTTCAAAGTAATTCAAGACAAGATCTAAGATATTCGTATGTTCATTTATTCAATAGTGTATCAATTCTTTATTGCAATTAGGTTTGGTTCCTGTACGTATAAAATGAGTAGGACATATTTTATTAGCGACTTTCTATCATTTGATCAAGGTTCATATACTAACCACATTCCGACAAATGTTCGTCAGATACATAGCCATTAGTACATAGGATATACAAGCAGTATATCCACATATTAACCTAAAATCTCTAAACTCCAACAAACGTTTGAGGGGTAGATATTTTGTTATCTCTTGAGATACCAAATACATCTGGTTGTTTCATTGTTTACATTTGGATTATTTTCTGCACTTTCATCTAGCATGGTTTGACCTAAAGATATTCTTTGAGTTGAATAACTTCGAAGCAAGTTCGTTTCTTCAGAATACAGGGTTTCTAACGTGAAAACTAATGTTTTATTGTTGTTACTTGAGAAGTTCGATGGAAGAACGGCTTAACTCGAAAAACGCTGTTCTCAGAAAAACGAATTCGAAAGTTTTACATGTGATTTTATCAGATTTCCTGCACCCTTAGACGTTTTGGCATAGTTATGGAACTATGTTGCAAATATCCCTAGGAAGGCATTGCATAAATCACAGGGAAGATATATTAATCCCTGATGTTAATATAATAAAATAATTAATCGCAGAAGTTATGCCGTTTTCCATAAAAGAAATATCTGCACGGCGTATCTGCAACAAATTTGGAACGAATGTTCTTGGACATCCCAGAAAAACGACAGTCCGGGTTTCCACATCCTCAATCACCTCCTGCTGCCAGTATTAGTACCTTATGATAAAATATTATATCACAATGGCCTGCACCAAAGTTTGCAAGATTATCCTTCTACACAATACAAACACGACTTTAGGGAATAGTACCCCTGCATATACTCCAGTTGTCAGTGTTTCCAAACTCAACTGCAAATCGGGGTTTCCAAATCTTCTGGAAGAACTTCTGTATCGTTCCACATATCCCCACCAAACTAGCATGAATACTCTTTGACACCCTAGAAAAGCAACTATGACGGTCCCCACTCACTAAAACGTCCAAGTTGTCAGTGTTGACAGCCAATGAAATTGAAGTTCTGGAAAGATTTCCACAAAGTTCAAAATATCTGTACACCTGTGGATTACTGGAAGATAGTTTGTGCATCAGCGTTTGCTTCTTTCACCTACTTGCAGTCTACTGTTATTTGTTTGCACTTATCTTCATGTCAGGGCGTTTGTTTGGATGTTAATAATTCTACATCCTTTGTCAGATTTGAACGAAATTTGGCACATATACTCCTTAGGATCTAGAAGGTTTAACTACTGTATTAAAAGGTCGCCCCGAAATGGTTATCGAATATACCATGATTGTCGAATATATCATATACATAGCTACAGGCTGAGAAACCCATACCAAATGCATTTTGTTGGGTTGACTACCTTCAACTGGGAAGATATGAAAATCCTTCCTTTCAATCCATAGCAACATCAATTCTAGTTTTTCGCTTCGACACTCCGCATGTGTTGGGGGTAAGGGGGCACCCTGCACCAACGGGTGAGCAAATCAGCTAGTATTCATATATTCTTATACGTGGAGGATTAATACAGTTAATAGGCCGTGAAATTGAGGAGTGACTTAATCCGGATTAAGCCGTCCTTCAATCCAACTCAATTCTTATTCGCATCACATCCTTAGTTGCCAGTTATCCTATCTTCTACTTCCATCCTCAGTAATTCAGTAGATGGTGTCCCACATTCAGGTTCTTTATTGATGCCACATACTAAAGGTAACCAAATCAGACAATTATGCAACTACTAAACAATAACAGTTCCGTTCTTTGATAAATCATATTTATTTTCAACGGATTATTCTAAATCATAGACTAAAAAAAACAAAATACTTAATAAGAACTTCCTAAATCCTGACAGTTCAAGTCCAAACATCAACGTGAGTATATTCACTGCATAATCCACAGATGAGGCATCAGCAATATGAAACATATTCTTAAAATTTCAATTCCACCCGGTACTATTAATTCTCATAATTTCTATTCCACATTAACAGATATATAATCAATGACAGATCATTAAATCATTTGCTAAACAATCAAAAATGTTTTCGAAATCATGTGCCGCCAATTCCATATCTTATTCAGCAGATATTTCAAACCAAATATTCGAACCTAGACAGTAACTCACAACAATATGCGTTCCTTCTAGAATATTAACAATGAGTTATTTCTGGATTATGAATAATTCGTAGCTATGACTCTTGCACAAACTAATAGCGCCAATTATGTCCCTGCACGTCTTATAGTTGAATCTAAATCAAGACAAAGTATTGAATGATCAAAATTTAGCGCTGATTGATCAAATTTTGCACTTAGTCTATTATATTAGTTGTTGTTTCCTAAATATTACATGTTTCGAGAGGTCTAAATTATTAGGTTATTTTAATAAATACTTGAATATTTCCAAAGGAGAAGTAAACGAAAGTTCATTATTTAACTACCTTTACTGAGTTGAATCTCACAGTTTTTTAAAATGTATATTTTGTTTTTGGCTACATTTTTCTTGAGAATTAAATGCAAATGGCCACCACAAAAGAGCCATCTATTGAGAAAATAAAGAGGAATAAAATGAAATGTTCAGGAGATAAAGAGAGTTACAAAACCACGGCAAACGAAAAATGCAATAACGGGAAAGGAATCATCATGTTTCTGTCTATTACAACAGAGAGTCTGTGGGCAGGGGTTAACCGCTATTTGGATTACCCAAAACTAAAGATTGCATCAATTATAGCATTGTACTTTGAGTACAAAGAGAATTCCAGTTTTTACAAAAATTGAAGTCGTTTGACACTCTGACACTAGTGTCAGGCTAATAGGACGTCCATCACGACTAACGTTTTTAAAATTATAAAATGCTCACCACTTCCAAATGCTAAACCATTCATTTGTCCTTTTCATTTTAAAGCGTAGAATATTGAAGGTCAATGTTGTAGTATAATTCGTATTTACTGTACGTAATGTTCTTCTCATAAATAATTTTATACCTATATATTTAAAATTATATGATTAACCAACAATTAAACGTCTTATTTACATAGATAATTAATTTTCAAAACATTTAGATTATGGTAAAAAAAAAAACGGTTCCATAGGGAGGTTTGCAATAACTACAATGTTTGTTTTCTCCTTCTTCCAAGTTGAAATCTGGCTACTTCTGTACGATTCTGTTATTAGCTTAAACAAAATTTTCGGGACCCCTCTGCTAGAAACTTTTAAAGTCCTTGTTCTAAAGCAGTGGTGATATTCAACAAAAGTGACAATCGGCTATTGTTACTTATACATTCTGTTGCAAGCGGGGTTACCACCTGGAAATTGTCAACTGCAGGACGAAATTCCAAAAAAGCAAGAGTTTTCTAAAAACATTTTAAAAAATGCTGGACATATTGAATTTGCAGTAATGAACCTTTTAAATGGCAGAAGCACGTCGTGAAATGCATAAACAGAAAAGAGACACACACGAAATATAGCTCATCCGTTTCTTCTTACAAAAATAATCGAGTGTGATGTCGGGTGCTGGTCGACAGTAATACCAGCCACGCACCCTAGAAGTTAATAAATAGCGACAAATTACCACTCGTGACCATCGAGTTTACTATAAATACCACAAAAATGCACACTCAGGTAAATAACGTATTGCTAATTTCATTTTTAAACTCTCGGATTTTCTCAAGAAAATACCAATGCCGGCTTGACAGTATTAGAAGAGTTAAAAGGCCGGACATGTCCGGTAAAAACCGGAAGGTTGGTAACCCTAGTTGTAAGAGGCCTGAGCAAAAGTTTCCTAGAGGCCTTAGATTTAAATTCAAATTCTGTTGCAAGAAGGAGATATAATCATCAAGGCTAGGCAGATATCCAGAAGTTGGATTTGGGAGAGGTCCAAACGGACTTCCTAGGGGGTTCCAACGTGCGTCTAGGCATGAAATGTATGTTAAATATGTATACGCTTAAAATAATACTAGTTCTGCCTGAAACTCTGAAATTCAGTGGGGTCCCGAGTCCCTAAATGTGTCCCTGGTCATGGCTTTGCCACTCCTTTTTTATTTTATTTTTATTTATTTTTTACTTATTTATTTATTTATTTTTTATTTTTTTTTTAAATATGTAACAAATTTTCACGAACAGATTTAGAATGGAAGAACTAAAAAATAATGATTTTGCTGGAAGTGTGTTTGAGGCTTCACTCACTAGTAGCAGTTTGAATTAGCAAGGTTTCTACGTAACATTTAAGGTAAAATAAAACTGAACTGAATGTTGCAGAAATTATAATTCTACATAGACAGAAAGCGAGGAAAGTTTCTTTAGCATGTGAAGTACATACACGTTATTAAATACAAAATAAACAATACAAGCTTGATGCGTTGTTCTTTCTCGATAAACTAAGAGAAGAATTAATCAATGCAAATAATTTTAAAGTAAATGAAAGAATTTGGCTTTATATTCTAAAAATAAGTAATTCTGAAAACTCGTATTAAATTATTGTACACGCATAACTGACATTCTGCGTACAAGTGCAAAGATTATTGATCTTGCTTTTTATCGTATTTTCTTAAGACTAGATTTTAGAACATGAATCAGGAGAACTGAAGACACTTCTTCTGTCACTATATTAATTACCAAACTTTATATAGCTACATGTATTTTCGTATAACATTGAAGGATAAGAGTTTAATCGAATGACTTGTACGCTCATGTGTCATCAACTGTTTTTAAATGGAAGGAAATATTACGGCAAAAGAAGAATCCAAATATATGTTTGGTTCTTTGAATCTTCTGTCTCATCCTTCGTTTTCTTTACCCTCCGTTCTTCTGTAGTATATTTCCTCAACCAAGATTTGATATACTTTCTCTATCCCATTTGTTGCGGGAAGGTGTTTCTGTATCGCATTCACCTTTGAAGCCTGGTGTCCACGTTGTGACAGATGTTGCTATCATTCAGAGGTTTTCTTCCAAATATGTGAACTGAGGTTCATCATGCTGAATGCTTGTTCTGCTTTAACTAAGGTACGAGTGATTATTTTTGTTTGTTTGTTTTCTCTGTGGTAAGAGAAAAGTTCTTATTTCCTACATAATGTCATCTACATTGTCCACGAAAGTTAGTCAAAGATGAAAGTTTAGCTTCTCCCTCTAAGCTTAAATAATCAAATAATCACGTCAGAAGGCCAGGTATTAGGTTCCAATACTAAAAATAGATATGGCATTTGAATATGATGATGTCCAGTTTCAAGTCTACTTTCCACGTTGCTAATAAGGATTATCTAGCTTCCTTGCAATCGCTTTAAATGTTCATTCCTTCACAACAGAATATCTTGAAGGTGTTAGAAGTTAGTTTTCTCAATCGCCACTTTGTACTTTCATTTAGTTTCATTCATTAAGTAGAAAACAATCACAGATGTTCTACTCAGTCACGTCTTAGCTTTGACAATTGTACTAGCTTGCTTTCCAAAAGACAAGGAGAGGAGTGCCCGCTCTTCCAAACTTTGAGCCGTCAACGCAAACTTATCAAAAACATTTAGATTGTTTTAATCTCAATAACATCTCTATTTCTTTTCTTTCTCTAAAATGAAAATATAAAGAAAGATAAGGTTTCCAAAGAACCTTCGTGACCCTAGTTGGAAACTTATTTCATAATTAATCTATGGATTCTTATGGCGCTGTGAGTCCGTTTTAGTTGACCTCACAACTGAAAGCAATTGAATAAAATGAGTTATTTTCCGCCCACTAATTATATAAAAATCGAATCATTTATTCGATTGATTCAATAACAGACTCGGTGAACCATCTGAATATCACCACTGTCCCAGGGCCCTTCTAACAGCATCTCACACATGTAATATCAGCAAATTCTTGCCGTATATAGAAACTACACTTCAACTGCGCAGAACAGCGTTACCAAATTTCTAAAGGAGAGATTCTCTCCAGACTGCGTAAAAATTTCTGACCACGCTAAAAATTCAGTCCTTTAACTAACCCTACGAAAATTTTAAAATCGAATTTTGAGGTGACTTCTCTTGTCATCTTTGTTGGGTTTCCCATTAACTCTTCTTCAGGTATTTATTTCGTCTGTAGGGCCACCTGGATACACGGGCCTCGTGGTATTCTACTTACACCATTGGTCTGTGCATATATTTATGGTAGAAGTTGCCTGGTAATTAGCAGCAGTATGTACTAATTATTTATGTCTTCTTTCTTATCGCAAACCTCACTGTGGGTCAACAATAGTTTACGTTGCCTTCAATCATATGATTCAAGATCATATGATCGATCTAAAATATATTTGGTTTTGTTTGCCTCATATTTGTTCTTTCCAGTCGTTCGGCTGCCGAGATTTACAGAATCAAAATACTCAAAATCCTAGCAATGTTAAATACTTTGTGATTATTTTTACAACGAAAGTTACGTCTTTGTTGAGTTTGAATACAACTTTTATTTAAATTGCCAATGATGTATTTAGTGGATGGGTCTGGGATTCGGAACCCCTTGCGAAAAATTATGTTTTAATAAAGTGCCAACACTGGAAACTGGGGTACTTGCGGTAGTGGAAACCCTTACAGTCGTTCATTACAGTATGGAGCAATAATCATGCTAAATTTGATGCAGACACATGGAATGGTGTAAAACAGTTGTGCAAAAATTGAATTTTAGAATAAGATGGCAATACTAACAGCTGGAGTGCTTCGTGGTTGGGGCTGCCCACTGTCGTGATGAAGAGTATTCATACGAAATTTGTTAGGAATACGTTGAATGGCTTAAGAGCCGTTGCAAAACAAACATTCACATTTATATGTATGATGATCGAGGTACATGCAATGAGATTCTCTTATTCTCACCAGAGAGTATGATGTTACTAAACCTCAGTGGCATGATCCTTCAGTTACCGTAGCTTCATTCTCTTACCAATCGAAAACTTGCAGTTACGTAATTCAAGGAGAGAATAGCATTTTAGTTAGTTATATACAATTAGTTATTGGAATATTATGATAATCATACTCGTTTAATCACATATCTAAATATTTCAGAGTTTTTTTTACATTAAATACACTCCATTTTGCGATATACTTTATACACCGTGAGTATATATCTTGTTTATTTTGAAAGTATATTTTACACGGTTCGACGGAGTCAAGTTTTGATAATTTTTTCATACTTTTCACTTTTAGCCACTATCTGAATACATTTTCTAATTTTTTCTTACACTTTCAGATAACTTTCTGTATACCAATATCAGTATAAAAAGCCCTTCGGGGTAAAGACAAGAGTGACACAAGAATTCTACTCACAAAAGAAGTGATATCCATTTTGCGAGTTACTTTCTTTGTGTCACTATGACGGAAGTAATAAAATTAGGAGATTTAGTATCCTTCCGCCATAGTGACACAGAAAGAAACTCGCAAAATGAATATAACTTCTTTTGTGAGTAGAATTCCTGCGTCACTCTTGTCTTTACCCCGAAGGGTTTTTTATACTGATATCACTTATTTTGTAAGGCTGCCTATTAAAAAAAAAGTGCATAGTCTTCATACAAAAGGCCGATTGTGGGCCGTATCTCGAAACGGTAACTCCTATCAACAAAATAAGCTTCGATTTACCACAACTTGTTGAAGCCCGCAATTGACTCCCAAAACTCCCGGTACCAACCACTTTGGGCTAAAGCCAGAATGACAGAGGTCTTTTTCTATCATTTGTGAAAATTCTGTGATTGGGCCAAAAAGGTCATAACTTTTGAACCCCTTCACCGATTTTGAAGTGTGATACACCGTTTGAAAGGTATTGAAGCGTAGATTACGATTCCGCAAGCTTCGGCCGCCTATATGATAAGTGATAAGTGGTATCACCAGAAATGTGAAATTCTGATATATTTTTTCAAACCGCCCTAGGGGTCCCAGGGAGATCCTACCGATCCAATTCATTTTCAGTGTATTAGTATGGCAAAGAGCTTTCAAATACTAATTCAACCATCAAAATCGTGCTTATTGTTTGCTAGATCCGATGTTAGCTGTATATATATCCCGCGCAAAACATGCATTTATATTCTTGACAGAAAGTACATTTTAAATTACTCACCATGGGAACGTGGAGGTAAGATAAAATTAGGTACGGTCATGTATCTTTACATTTTTCTCCTTTACGTCATGCCCAGATGAGTGGAGCAGCGGCGGAGAGTGTTCTCCGTACGGGCTCGTATTTAAAAGTGGCACGTGGCACAATGGCGGAAGGATACAAGATCGATTTTGCTCCATATCTCGAAAACCGTAACTCCTATCAGAAATCTAAGCTTGGATTTTCCCCCATATCATGGGAACCCGCAATGGACCACTAAAATCTCCCGCTACCACCCATTTGGGGTTAAAACAAAAAGACACACAGAATGACGGACATACCTTTCTATCATTTGTGAAAACATTTTGATTCGGTTAAAAAAGTCGTAACTTTTGAACCGCTCCACCGATTTTAACGTATGATACACCGTTTGAAACGTATTGAAGCGTAGAATACGATCCAGTAAGTTTTGGCTGCCCATATGGTCTGGGGTCAGTGCTATCC
Organism: Lepisma saccharinum; assembly: GCA_022664845.1. Classification (NCBI taxonomy): domain Eukaryota; kingdom Metazoa; phylum Arthropoda; class Insecta; order Zygentoma; family Lepismatidae; genus Lepisma; species Lepisma saccharinum. The sequence goes on from JAGDQP010000684.1 coordinate 80,684, forward strand.
TAAAAAATGTGAAATTTTGATATTTTTTTCAAAGCGCCCTAGGGGTCCCAAGGAGATCCTACCGATCCAATTTTTTTCCTGTGTCTTAGTATTGGAAAGAGCTTTCAAATGTAAGTTCAAGCATCAAAATCTGACTTATACTTCGGTAGATCCGACACTAACTGTATACTATCTGAGTGCCGCTAACAGTGTCCTTTGCCAGCGTCACTCGAAGAACTGCCGTTCTTCATGATAACCTAGGAAGAGGTAAAACACGAAGTGACGTTGAGGAGACTTACATGTTTTGAAGTCAAATTGGCTCGGCCGTTAGTCGTTAAGGTTGCTATGGAAAGAGAGGATGACGCCATTTTAACAGGCACAGTTTCTTTGGGACGTTGAACTTTGCTTGCTTCATCGCAGGTCGTTGTTCATTTATACTACGATGCTGAATTGGAAATTCGAATAGTGGAGATTTTGAAAGTGCGCTCAGGTATAGTTTCTTCGAATTTACATATATCCAGGCCAGTATCTGACGCGGAACTTCACCATTCAGATCAATATTAGACATACGTCTGAAACGTTGCTGCACTTTAGTCACAAAGTTTGTTTCGTGGTAAAAATGAACAGCTCTGATTTCAATGCGGTACGGTTTTACAGATCCATTGAAATTGAGCGCGTTCAAATGAAGGTAGCCCTTATTTCCACTGCAACCTCTAAAACTATTCTACGGCATTAACGGCAGGGTTAATTCGAATTTAAATCATTAGCTGGCGCAGTACCACCCTGTAGATGATGAGAGCGACGATGCAATTCGGTTCTTCTGGGAAATAATGTCTTTGTATTCAGAAATGTCACATATTTTAACCAGAAAGAACAACAATACTGCAAAATACTTGGTTAACCACTAAGGAAGTGGTGATCAAGAATCATCTTCTATGGATGAATAATATTTTACCTGTTACATCTTACCTACACAATAGTAGATTATACCATCCTCCATGGCCAGCTCGGCAATGAGAAGTAACGCGAATTCAAGCCCAGCTGTCGGCCATTCTGACTGACGTTTATCAGGGTTGTCCTCAGCTTACCCAGGCGAATGCTTGGATGGATTCTCCAGCAAGGTCCTGGCTGATAACGTATCCATTCCTGCTTCCGGAAAAGTGATCGTCTAGGAACATTCTTTGTCGGATGTGACGAACTTAGGCGAAAGTTGACTGTGAAGAAGTTCGATGTAAATATGTGTGGCTCGGAATTTATAAGTACACGTTAACAAAATGTGTACTAAGAATATTTAAAAAAATAACAGGGCAGGTACCTAAACCTGAACCGAAAGTAAAAAAAAAAATGTTGACATAACTAGGAGTGAACCGCGTACCCTTGGCACTGCAAGGAAACGGTCTTCACGGGGATGCTATGCTAAAATTTAAATGTTCAGCTTTAACTTCAAGAAGACATGATAAAGTCAAGACACTTTTTGAACATTTTACTTTCACTCCTCGAGCACAAAGCTAATAGAATTTCACAAATAATGTATAAAAAAAGATAATTACTTTAACAGTGTATTCAGTATACAATTGAAAGTGAAGGCTTATTAAAAGTACTTACTTTAGGACACCAGCTTGTTCCAGTCATCTAACATATAAACTAAAGTTAATAATAAAGTTGGAAAATTATTTATGTTTGCATTTCGGTGATTACAACAAGCAAAAAGAGGAAGTTTGTGTTGATGGTTGGTAAGCCAACATTCACGAAAGGTTCCATTTTGTTCTTTCTCCAAAAGAAAGAAACATTTAATTAAATTTGCGATTTGCAAACAATATTCTGATATGTATATAAAATAATTAGTTTGTAACGGGAAGATGGAGTATGGGTAAAGCAACCAACAAAGAGAATTTAAGTAATTATTACTTTACATTAATTAAAAATAATTTTTCACGCAACATAGTTTGAGTAAACAGTTAAACTACTGTAATGTGTGTATCCGTTGTTAATTAGGTACTAAGAGTATTGCTATTTGGTTACATTTCTAACTTCGCAAATGACCGCTGGTGTTATGTCACGTTTGAGCTGATGGTGTTATTCATAGCGTCGATAATTCCATCAGAGGACATAGGCATTAAACGTTAGTTTAATATTTTTCTTCTTGTAGAAAACATGAATACATAAGCAAGTGGAATATATTGGATCATACCAACTGGAAACTTATGCCTGGAACATTGTTCATGCGAAACAAACATTTATTTTGTATATTAAACTCGAAAAGATGTGTTTAAGTAATTGTTTCATTCAGGTTCCTACTTAAGTTTTCTCTTAGATTCATTTGCTAGGGGGTATGCTCGGAAACTAATTGTTGGCAGCCATATTCCTTCTTGTTCCTTTTATACCACGAATAAGTCATTTCACTACCTCTGTTGGGGGAATCCGACAAAGTATACCAGGTGTACGAATAAGTAGTTTCCAGTTTACCTAAGAGATGGCGAAAGCGAAAAGTACGCAGCGTATTCATTTGACACATAGGTCATTTTATTCGTCTGACATTAAACTACAAACACAAGTTGAGTCCGCCAAACACTAGCGTCTTTGTTTTATCGTTAAGTGATCATGTCGAAGTTTGTGCCTGAAAAAGAACATTTGCGGCACGCATTGATTTTCTTATTTAATCAAAAGAAAAAGGCTGTTGAAAGTCATCGTGTGCTGGTAGAAACATATGGTGAACACGCTTCATCGATTAGAACATGTGAGACATGGTTTCGACAATTTAAAAGTGGTGATTTCAATGTGAAAGACAGTGCGCACTCTGGTAGACCACAAAAGTTCGAAAACGAGCAATTGCAGGTGTTATTGGAGGATGACCCAACTGGAACTCAACAGTAATTGGCAAAAGCATTAAATGTGTCACAAGAAACAATCAGCAGAGGTTTACGAGCAATGGGGAAGATCAATAAACTGGTTAAATGGGTCCCACACGATTTGAATGAACGTCAAATGGAAAATCGCAAAGTCACTTGTGAAATGTTGCTTCAACGCCACAAAAGAAAATCCTTTTTGTATCGGATTGTGAGGGGTGACGAAAAATGGATTTATTTTGAAAACCCGAAGCGGAAAAAATCGTGTCTTTCACCTGGCGAAGCCGGTTCTTCAACACCAAGGTCAGATCGCTTCGGCAAGAAGACAATGCTTTGTGTCTGGTGGGACCAGAGCGGTATTGTGTATTATTAACTCTTGAAGCCCGGCGAAACCGTTAATGCACAACGCTATCGCCATCAAATAATTAATTTAAATCACGCATTGATCGAAAGACGACCGGAATGGGCCCGAAGACATGGCAGAGTGATTGTGTTACACGACACACAGCAAAAACAGTGAAAGACACTTTGAAATCGCTTGGATGGGACATCCTTCCGCACCCGCCGTACTCCCCAGACCTGGCGCCATCTGACTATCACCTCTTCGCATCAATGGGACACGCGCTCGCAGAGCAGCACTCCAGCAATTTCGAAGACGTTGGAAAATGGCTCAACGAATGGTTTGCCGCAAAAGACAAGCAGTTTTTCTGGCATGGTATGCATCAATTACCTGAAAGATGGGCGAAATTTATAGAAGCCGATGGCCAATATTTTGAATAAAACAAAATTAATTTCCCTTGAAAATTACGTGTTTTCTTTACCACAAAAACCGGCAAAAACTTATGCATACACCTGGTATGGTAAGGTATTCGATAAGGCATATGACTTCTCCATTGCCAACGCATGCGAAATGCGAAGGATGAGAAACTTAAGTCTGTACACTCTGATCCATTCTGAAAGTTGAACAATCTGATCACACCTACCTAGTAATCGTGACATCTTCAACATACCGAACATTTATTTTAAATCTGTGTCGATTGTAAGCTCGTTATTGGCATCTTGTTCATCTTATCGAACCTATCAATTGTAATCATTTGACATTTTTGTATGAATTGGTGTTCTTTGACAGTCTACCTGGAACATTGCTGACATTGATTAATAGACTTGCTGTTGAGGTTAACGTTGTTTATTTCGGATTGGCACTCACGAGGTATATATATTTTAGCCCTGCTGTTAACCATCCTGCCTGAGGTTCCGTAAGAGTTTCTTCAGATTCACCAGGTGGATAACTACCGACTCCAATGCTTGAAAGGCGTGTATTTAGTGACAGGGCAGGAAGAGAGAAAAATGAAAGATGCCAAACTTGACTACAAGCCATGCCATTTATTACTTGAAGGGCACACAATGACTGCTTGAACATACTATTCTCACGATGGCCTCCATGACAGTCCATCCATTGTTGCATGCGCTTTATGAAACTCTTAAACACTTGTTGCAGGAGGTCCCAATTCAGAGCCGCAACCTTCTTACGGATTGAGTCTTTTAATTCCTGAATAGTCCGCAAATGCGTCCTGGGCTTCAAATATTCCTACAAGAGGAAATCACGATGAGACAGATCGGGCGAGTGTAAAGGTTAGGCAATGTCACAGAACCTTTAAATGACAGTGTTGAACGAAACTTTGGAAATACACATTCCGAGAATTTATTCCAAGTCGTCGCAGTTCCTTAAGCACAAAGTTTTGTTACATTGTCGGAGTTGACTTTATTACTGTTTCGCCTGCGCCGGTTATTAAGAAAAATGGCTCCACAATTGCGAATTGATCGACACCACACAACATAGTGACATTCAGAGAATATAACGGTTGCTCATTAGTTTCCTTCGGTTGGGTAGGTGCCCAGTACTGCATATTATTTTTGCTAACAGCATTGGATGAAGGTAAATGAGTCTCGTTACTCATGACTAATAAGACAGAACACCAGGACCTTCCGCTATCATGTTACGCATAATATTGCGAACGTTCAATCGTTCACATTGAATTAACTTAATGGAGCTTTCAAACGACAGCATGGTAATAAATAGCATATCTTGTAGTGAAAATTGGCGTACTCCCCTTTTCTCCCCATTCATTGTCTTGAAATATATGTCTCGCAAAGGTGGGAGTCGGTCATGCGCCATCCTGTACCTGGACACGAACAACTTCTTCTCAACCTCAGAAAAGTAATCGCTGAGGATTATCATCCCTCAAACATATCTCAGGTTTAGGATATACCTATATAACCATCCCATTCACGCAAATAAAAATTTAAAATATAGTTATTTTAATTTGTATTGAAAAGTTAGAATTAGTACCGAAGTAGATATCATATTTATATTTTAAAATGACATTATTCAGAATATATGTTATAAGAGTATAAACCCTGAGTATGCTACATGTTATATAAGAAGTGTAAAACAAGAGGCATATCTCAAACGTTATTCCGTTTAGAGATATACGTCTTGTGTTAAGCTTCTATAGCTTAAACTACATTCTGTTAGATTACTTTAACAATCCATAAAGGTTATATTCAAATGGAGGGAAAATTATATGATTCAACATTCTTCTTTATTAATAAATGACAAAAAATTAATCATATGTTCGTAGTACTTGTCATTAACGAAATCTCTGCTTTGGATTTTTCTTCACTTTCGCTTTACCCCTCCCTCTCTTTCTCACTCCCTCATACGTCATTCTTCTTTAAACTGGAGTTTAAATCCAGTGTCAAGGGCTACTTCCACCTTCAGTCTGCTCCTTTGCAAGCAGTTTAAATAATTAAAATACTTCCCATCTTTATCCCTCGTGGAATGGAATTAAGGTAATTATCACGTGAAGCAGAAACTCTAACCACTTTAATCTCGGGACTAATTAACCTCAAACACAAAGAGTTAGTGCATTATTTAGTGTAACATCTAGAAAGGAGATCTCACAATATTGAACGAGGTTTCAAAATCTTAAAAAGTCGCTATCTAAAAATGTCGTGAAGGATTTTTATCTTCATCAATTCATTTCGACAGAAAAGATTAAATGTTTGAAACCTAACATATCTATCTATTTATCCAGTACTTCGCACTAGTTTCAAATATGAACTAGTATTTAAGTTTTTATTTACAGGTAATTTTATTTTTGTGCTTGATTAATTAATTCATTCAAACTTTTGTTGTTTATTTTACTTGTAAACTTGTATATTTTTTGTAATAATTTCCTTGTAAGATTTGTCTCTTGTAGTTGTAATACCTATTGCTCAAATAAGCGAAATCAATATTCACGGCAGTGCATGCAGCCAAGTTCTCTGCGTCACAAAACGTCAGCACTGCCAGAAGCATGTTATAAAGGAACAAGAGTTTATGACGAAATCGGCGATTTCGAGGCCACGTAAGAAAGAGGATATTAAAGATAGAAACATGAGCTTTCAACGTTAAGGAGATATGGCAAATATGTGCAGGTGTGCAAAATTTCATATTCGTAGCTTGAAGCATATTCGAATTGTGAACCCCTGAAATCACATATTTTAGGCTAAGTTACTCACTCACTCATAATATTGTTTAGGGTGTTCGGAATAAATAAGCTAGAAACATGAAATTTGGCATGAAGGTGGAGTATGATAAGTAGGTAAAGAAAAAATTCCGACATTTTGAAAAAGTCGTCATCTATTCAAAGTGACCGCCAAACGTAAAATTTCAAAGACTACACAGCCTAAACGGTTGAAGCTAGAAAACCGAAATTTGGTACGAAGGTACATCATTACTAGTAGGTTAAGAAAATATTACAAAATGTTGAAAAACTTGTTATCTTGGAGCCAAAATGGCCGCCAAAACGAAATTTCCATAGAATACACAGCCTAAATGGCTGGAGCTAGAATGATATGACAAAATTTGGTATGACCATAGAGTTAGGAATATAAATAGAGGGCACCTTAGGCTTTGTTGGAGAGGGGAATGAAACCAAGAGACGGAAGGGACGAGGCATTTCGGCCATATTAACTGGCCCATATTTAGAGACCCTCTTTTCCGAGTATTGCCTCTCTGAGGTGCACTCATCCTCCTATCGAAAAGGGCAATCCTCACAGTACTCGGTATAGAGGGACTCTAATGGGACCACACAAGATGGCTGCCGATGAACCGTAATTTGGCTTCATGTGACGTCATGTATGTTCTCTCTATTTTTTTCCTAACTCTATGGACGGTACATCATTATTAATCGGTTAGGAAAATATTATTAAACGTCTCCAAAGACGCCATTTTGGATCCAAAATGGTTGCCAAAATGAAATGTCCATAGAATACACAGCCTAAACGGCTGGAGCTAGAAAATCGAAATTTAGGATGACGGTACATATCATTAGTAGGTTACGAAAATATTACAAAATGTCTCCAAAGACACCATCTTGGATTCAAAATGGCGGACCTTATAAATCCATTTTCCACATCGTTTGAGATAGAGATACGAAATTTGGCATGAAGGAGTATTATCAAGAGTAGTTTAGGAAAATATTACATTATGAAAAATGGATTTAAAATGGCAGCCCAAAAACCATTTTCCACACCGTTTGAGATAGAGAAATGCAATTTGGTATGAAGGTGTACTATCACGATTAGGTCACGACAATATAAGATAATGTTAAACATGTCTCCATATTTAATCCAAAATGGTCGCCCAAAATCCATTTTCCAAACCACTGAAGCTATAGAAACGAAAGTTGGTGTGGTGGTGTACCATCACCAGTAGGTTACAATAAATGGGATAAACCTCTCCTATGGGCGCGCAACCCTCTGGGGGTATGGGGAAGCTCTGCACCATAGGGGCGCAGTCCCCCGGAGAGTCTGGTTGCGGTAAAGGGAGCGCAGTTCCCCAAAACTCCACAGTTGGGGGTGCAGCCCACCATGGGAAACTGGAGGTAGCGTCCCCAGCGAAGCGAAGCAAGTATATATATTATACACCTACAAAAAGCTGTGAAATACGAGCAAAAACACCAAAGGTGCAAAAAATGCAGCCAAGTTCTTCAGCCCTAAAAAGTGGTGAAATGGAACACGGATGAGCCAAGTTCCTTGGATACAGCATGTAAGAGGAACACTGGAACTTGGCGTGAGGTGGCAAGGTTCATGATCTTCAAGCCATAAGGCTGGCGGCGGCCCTAAAACCCACACGCTTACCACCACTAACCTAAAGCTCGAAGTTGAACATTATGAACCTTGCTACCTCGAGCAAATTCCAGTGTTCCTCTTACATGCTGTAGCCAAGGAACTTGGCTCATCCTTCCTTCATTTCACCACTTTTTAGGGCAGAAGAACTTGGCTGAACTTTTTGCACTTCTGGTGCTTTTCCTCGGATCTAAATTAAAAATCTATCTATCTAATCTAACAACAATTTAAGAAAATTCTCATTATTTTATTAAAATTTTAGAAGGCTGATCCAAGAATGAATGCAAGTTATGCAAAGAAAAATTAGAACATTTGGCTTCACAGATTCTTCATATTTTGATTAAAGTCATCTGTTATTGTTTGCTAGCCTTGGGTACTATAACCATTACATTTTATATATGTGGACACATTTTTGCATGTGTTTTAAATGTATGGAATACCAAAGAGAGAGTGGGAAGTAGGGTGGGCTGAAATTTTTTCCAGATATTGGGATTCGAGTAATCATCAAAACTTGTGCATTGGTACGAAATAAAGCCATGAGAAATATGGTCGTCCTAAAACAATATTTAACCGGGCCCTTGTAGCCCTAAAGGACCCAATTGTTTGTTCCAAAACAATTGATTTCAAGTAATACAAATATGATACAAGTTTCCACATGTTTGGGGTTCGAGCAGTTTTCTAAAGAAAGTTGTGTATTGGTTTGAAATGAACTCATGTCAAATATTGACGGTTTTGGCTCTCAAACGTTTTCGGTCGTTTTCAAAATAACATTGCCTTGGGCTTCCGGAGTCCTGCTAAATATTGTTTTCATCCGGCTTTATTTCGGCGAACAAACATAACACAACATTCTACAACTTTTGCACGGTACTCAAACTCAACATTTTAACAAAAACATTTTCGACTGTTTTGTCCGTTTTCAATAACTTATTAACATTTTTCCGAGCCCCCGGGGCCCGGCTAAATATTTTCTGATCCGGCTGTTTCGGCGAACAAACATAAGATAACAACATTCTAAAACCTTTGCACGGTACTCGAACTCAACTTTCTAACATTTTTTTTTTGGCTCACATTGTACAGCTAAGATGGGCCGAAAACGGTCGAATTTTTTTTTGTTAGAAAGTTGAGTTTGAGTCGTGTGCAAAAGTTGTAGAATGTTGTGTTATGTTTGTTCGCCGAAATAAAGCCGGATAAAAACAATATTTTGCCGGACCCCGGGAGCCCAAGGCAATGTTATTTTGAAAACGACCGAAAACATTTGAGAGCCAAAACTGTCAATATTTGGCATGGCTTCATTTCGTACCAATGCACAACTTTTGATGACTACTCGAACCTCAATATCTGGAATCAAACTTTTGGCCCACCCTAGTGGGAAGAAGGCACCATCGGAGGATTGGTGTTTGGACTGGACCGAGTGAAAATCGTCTTCAGAGTCCGCTTTACATAGTTCATTTAGCTTACGTGGTTTCTTTTCATTTCAAATATCAGTGAGAAAAATTTGTATCAACAAACGGGGGGAAAGGAGACAGAAGTTGATAATTTGGAGCTCAGTCCTATACAAGTGAAATGTGGTGCTTGCTTTTTCTTGTGAAGAAATGGTAAAATTTTAAATGTGCTTTTGCGTAAATCAATTCATCTGCGATAGTGTTCTGCTTCGTTGGTTAATTAATCATTCAAGTAGAGATTGACATTACGTTAAATGTGTAAATGTTATGGTGCTTTATAATTAGCCAGAAGTCTGAAAGCCCCGATAGTTGAGGAAACGGTGTGAATTATTCCATTGCTGCGTTATTGCAACCAATAAGGTATAAATAATAATTTAAATGGGCAGAAAAGAAAGAAAGAATCAAAGGCCAAAACATGAGCCCTCAATGTTAAATATTCATTTCAGTAGTCGATTATAATTAAGTTTTCCATTAAGCATTACAAGCAAAACACATTAAAAGAGTCAAATGCTATTACGAAACTCAATAGTTCTCTATAAAAGATACACAAAATTGCTATGAAACATTTCTAATTTCGTAGAATATCGGTTAATCAATTTATCACATTGCTGAATTGGTTAGCATTCACGCTTGTTAGGAAAGAAAGGAATAACATTTCTAACATTACATCCAGAAGCTCTAAGATAGATTTAGCTTTGAATAGAATAGTTTTGATGCAATATTGTAGAAGATGATTTATCATCATTTATTATTATTGTCGATCTAGCAATCTGAGAAGTCTTATTTATTTCTTTTATTCCTCCAAGGACACTTCATTTCCCAATTTAAATATCCACTTCAACCAAGACGAAACATTCCTCTGAACAACTTCAGTAGCTACTGAAATATATTTCCTCCCTCCACTCCAAATTACGCATGCGATCTCAGGAGTGGGGGCGAAAGGTTAGCGCGCTTGCTTTCAATGCACGTAACCACGGGTTCAATTCGCTCCGGTATAAACTTCGTACTTGGGTCTAATTAAAGATAACGATTAGTCTCAGTAATTTAAGTTGATTTGATGCTTATATAATGCCATATATGGCGGCTGTTATTCCTAAATTGTAGTTTTGCTTCTTTCACTATATTATTTTAATAGAACATAACTATGAAACTCACACAAATACCAAAAGTTACACTGAAATAACCGTTATAGAGCGTAATTTAATCTTTATAACAAGGGTAATATCATTGCTCTATGTTAGAAATTGAGGGAGCTAGTGAATTTTATGTGATACAGGGTTTGTGCTTTGGGACCTTTAATTACACAAAACTAAGCCTCATACTTAAAATTCAATAAAACCTTCGCAACAGATTAAGGCAAAATCCTCATTCTTGCGTTAAATGAAAGAAAACTGAGAACTACGTACTCGTGCACTTGTGAACTTGGCCAAAGGCCTAACGGCTCAAAAATGACGCCACCATCAAAAGGCCATGCAGAGTTCCAGAGGACAAATTTTAGTAATTTGTTCAAGCATTTTCTGTTGAAATGTGAAGTTAAATAAGCTACGTACATATCAAGATACTTCAAATAAAACCTGCATGTGTTAAATGATATTTTCTCTACTGCAATGTTACACAATTGTCATAAATTTATGTAATCATATCAGATTAATAAATTTCTGAACGTTTAAGGAATATGTAGTAGTAGCATCAAGTAAAAGCTTTCTATTGATAGAAGATTTTAGATCTGTTTCCAGTCTAATTACGAAAACAATTTAAACAGTAATACTACCTCTAAAAGTTTTATTCATTAATTAATGTAGAAGTTATTTAAATTAAACTTACAATTTATACGTGGTCCTAGAGGCAGAAAATTAGTAAGATATATAGTTGACGCCGAAGTTGTAGCAGATGTGGCAAAATGATTCAGAAAGAAAACATTACATCACTAAATAGGTTGGACTCAAGATCATTCCTGCATCATTCTGTCACTTACCATATTTTAGGTTAGGTTCATATAATAGTTCAGGTAGAAACGTAAAATAGTTGCTTCAAGTTTACTCTTTTTGCCTTTATGTTAGGTATGGGGGAAGGTCATTATGCCATTCCGGATGTAAAACAACAGTAAAATTCAAATCGAAAATTTTTGGTAAACAAAAGACAGTAAACCTAATTCTTTACAAGACAGTAAATTATCTACTTTTAATTATTTGAAATTTTTTTAAATTTCGGTTAAGGCTACTTAAGTGAGTTACTTTCAGCTGTCTTTAGGTTTACTTGATATTAGGTTAGGTTAAATTATATTATGTTTTTTCAGTACGTTCCTCAATTAGAGAGAATCATGAAACTTATAATGTAGGGATACCTTTTTCCTTTTCGGGTTATAAGTATTTCACAATTCCGACTCCTTTCTGCAAGTAACGGTAATCCGATTTTGTTGCAGCATTTGTCACAAATCTATTCACCGTTACGTAGAGCAATGAGTAGTAGCTGTGAAATACCTATGATCCTAAAAGGAAAGAAGGTAGACGTGCATTAAAATTCTTATAATTCATCGAGCTTCAGCGCGTGTAAAGACTCCAGATTTTATGTAGTTTCCTAGATTTCATAATAAACTCACTCAATCTAATCTAACCTAAAATTTAAGCTAAAATAGAAACAGCTGAAAATAACTGATTTATATGTATTAGTTAACCTTAGTATTACTCTAACTTAAACAGTTCTCACACAATAACACGGGTTGAACAATCCGGGGCAGCACCTGAAGACGCTTTTCTCTTGATTTTAACATTTAAATTATCCTTTTTGTCATCATAAGTTATTGTCGATTACAAACTTACTCCGTTTGTGAAAAGGCTACATTTAATACACTTTTTACTTATTCACTGTATTACTAAGGGTTCATCTTCATGAAAGCTTGCGTTGCTTGCGATTTGGGAGTAGCCAATTGAAACACGTGTTTTAAGACCTCCTATTACGTGCTCTACGTGTAACACGTATTTTTCAATTTGCTATTCACCCAAATCGCAAGCAAAGTAAGCTTACATGAAAATGAGTCTTAATTCCCATATTATACTTGTATTGACTGGTTGAAATGGCCCATTTGGCCGGAACCATTCCTCGTAAAGAGGAGCCCGAATAAAATAGGGTAGAAAAGTGAATCGTATAAACCATGTAGCGTTAATCTGTATTTGTTCCCAGATTGCCCAAAACAGTGAAGGTTAGGTTTTTGTTAGTTTATCTAAACTAAAATTAATTAAGTGGCCATTTGCTGAGTTTATGAGTTAATTCGTTATGAATCGGATCCAAAAGCATTTTTGAGATAGGAGTGATTCGTCAGTCGGGGGAGTATGTAAAGTGCATTCTTAACATTACGTATAATGCCTAAACATACTAGAGAACTACGTTCAACACAAAACTATATTTGCGTTAATGGACTGATTGTGAGCGTATGTTTGCATGTTGCAATGACTGGAACGATCCAAATTGACCACAATGAACGGGAATTATTTAGAATAGTTTTTTGTTTATACTTTACAGACTTCAGGTTTTGTAAAATTAGGTTAAATTATCTTACAAATACTAGCTAAATTTATACTTATGTAAGAGAAACTCCAACTGAACTGTTAGGTGCAAGCTATACGCAAACCGTGTATGATAGTGAGAACTGTGTTTCTCAGTGGCCGGTATAAAAATGTCTAAAGGCAATAAATAAAATTGAAATGTATTTATTTGGGGGACTGACACCATTACACGAACCCAAACTACTAATTCAGTCATCAGTAACTATTTATTGCTATGTTTATTTCAGTAATTATCCGTGAACTAGATTAAACGTATTAGTTAGAATGACACCAAACAAACAATACCTATATTTATACTTACTCAAGTATAATCGGAAATTATTAAATTTTTCTTTGATATTGAACTTTTCTAACGATGTAGTAACTTAGGAAAAGATAATAAACCAATTTTCTGTTATTTTATTGAACTTGCGTTACAAAATGGAACATAACAGTTTTAATAACTAAGTGTATTTATGTATTCTCATTAAAAGTAGGAAAGAATATTCCATAAATTACGATATAGAAACACACATTTCATACTTCCCAGCGTATCATTGCTACTCTTATCTTGGCCTCCCGGAAGTGGCGTATTCAAGGCGGATTGGTTCAGCTTTAAAGCCTTACATTTTTTGGTAGCCTCGACTTCTTTTGGACCAAACTTGTGACGTCACTTCCTGGGAAGTATACACTTGAAGTACGTACTATGTAGCTTTTGGACACGGCCTGAACGTAAAAAAAAAGTTGAACAGGCGAGACATTTAGGTACATATACAACGTTAAAATTACGTAGCGGTACTAACGTTGAATCTACCGCTTTTCAACGTTTATGTACTACTGAGGAATAGTTCTTTGAATTTATTTTTATGACTTTTATGCAACTTTGGTTCAAGCCAGATGGATTATGAAGCGAGAATTGGTGGAATGAAAAAAGTGGGAGTACCGGGAGAACCCCGAGAAGTTTTAGTTTAAGCAGCCATTTTATTTTTTCATCTTTTCCCCATTTGGGAAATTATAATATTTCACACAATACTTGCAATCCACGGGTTTATTGTCTCTTTGACTAAACGCCTTCTAGACGTTACTTTTCTGGCCTACCAATGTATAATACCGATTAAGTGTATTGAAATAATGTTACTGAAATCCACTAAGCCTCGTACATGATGCCAATAACACAGACAAAAGTACAACACGTGACGATACTGTGTAATCTAGGAAACAAAACGATTTCAAGGTTACTCGAACCAATCAACATAGTTACATGATTCCACAAAATTTACCAATTAACAAAGAAGATATTTCTTCTAGCTTATCGTTATGTATTGCTACATATCTCCACTTAAATATCACTGCCTAATTCACTGAAGAGTATCTCTGTGGGTGTTAAGTTAGCATGTATCCCCAGACCCAACTTGTTATAGACGCAAACACTATGAGAGAACTCTTTGATGTACATATATATGTACAGTATATAAACAGTATATATATATATATATATATATATATATATATATA
>JAGDQP010000684.1:95282-148268 GCA_022664845.1 Lepisma saccharinum
CATACTGTATATAAAACTGAATCCAAACTCAGGCGCCACAGAGTTAATTAGTAGACTTGGAAATCTTTGGGGAATTAGCATTCAAAGCTAATGTTCCAACACAACATGGATATAGGACGTGACGTAAATACCTTATTATGTATCGCATCGAGAACTGATGAAAATGTTTCAGAACATACTCAAGCTTCATGACTGTCGTAATTTAATTTAATCTAATATAAAACGTAGAAAGCAATATAAAACTAATATCAATAAGGTACTCCTAAAGTAATATACAGCTGGATAAATAGTCAGAATAGGCATTAAGTGTCAAAGAATATATCCGTATTTACGTTTTGGAAATTGTCTGAATTTTAATTTCTCTCTTAAAGAGGATGAAGTTAAATTGGTGACTGCTCTTACACAAAAACTCTTGTAAGAACAGCGTAAAGTGTTAACACAACAAAAAAATTACAAAATTACTCCCTTATACAAAAAAAAACTTATATTTCGTTTCCTTATACAACTCAAACGTTGATGAAAATCTGTGTGTCAGTTTCAACTAAGCCAATTCTGAGTCTTCTCCACCTGTAACATAATTTTAACTATACTATATTTATTTCGAGTAAAGATGATTATAACACTCGATATGGGTAAACGTTGTAGGTTATTGTGTGAACATCTCGTTGCAAATACAAGTTTGGACAGAAATTGCTGAAAACTAGTTGTAGTCACATATGCCTAGCTTTTGAACTATCAACTTGAAGAAGGAATCATTTGAAAAACAAGTAATTTTGCTGGAGCGAAGAATCGGTCCAGTTCAAAACCAACTCCCGAGTCCTAGATGCTTCTCGTAACACATATCGAAGGTTCATTCGGTTTGATCACTCTGAAGGTAGCGGTTTGAAATGTCCTTCTACAGAAGGAATATCTGTTGATAAGTAGTATAAGCTATTAGTTCCCTGCATTGACCTCTATAAGGTTCCTGAGAAGTCGTCATAGAGAGAGAGAGAGAGAGAGAGAGAGAGAGAGAGAGTGAGTGAGTGAGTGAGAAAGAGAGAGTTATTTTACATGTCCACCTCCACTTGTGGCCTTGAGGAGTTGTATGTAGTGGATCCCCCGTAAGCCATAGTGGTGTTACCGCCCATACAATTCATTTTATCTTATCTTGTACGTAGTGGAGAAGAGGAGGAATACAAGACTGAAGAAGAGAGAAGAAGAACCGTTTTAGTCATTCATTCACACTCACCGCCATTGTATTTATATGGTACACATCGCTGTGTCTTCTGGGCAAATATTGCTATACTTCCGAAACGGCTGAACTTCGTTGAATCTCTCGTCGAAGGAGGTCAAGAAGAGTCCTTTGCGATTTTTCTTAGTGATTTGGAACGGCCTTCAATATAGCAGTGACAAAGGAAATGATGGTAGTTTGGAACGGTCTGTATATTGTGTCGAAACTTCATAAAAACAGGTTGAGTTAACATTTCGATCTACCAGGAAACAAATTCCGTTATCCGCATTATCCAGTGAACCGTAGGCATTATCGATTCACCTAATATGTGTTCTAGCTGACTCGAGCAGTACATCAGTTGTGACAAGTTTGGTATGTCTTAAGATTACTGGGTATGTGTGAGTTCGACGTTGCTGTAAACGATGTTCTCACAGCTAAAATGTCATTATCATTTGCCGAGGTGAGAGTTATGCTGTAACGGAACACGCATTCTGCGTAATGCATATTGTCTCATCATATCTTCTACCCATATGTATTTCCCTAAATGCCTTATATAGAATCACCTTTTTAATAGCATTGCTTAAATGTGTATTTATGTATTTGATCCATTTAATACGTTACTCTATTTTATCCGTTTTATATTACTCAATGTGTGATGTTTTTGTGTTATTTAATATTCGAAAGTATTTATTAAATATGTATACAAAGACAAATGATATAATAATAGGTGTGCATACCCATAAAGACATTTTTACATACACACATAATAATGAACTTTCCCGCACAAATATAACTCAAGGAGGAAAAGGACAAGATGAAAGAAAATAGTGCAATAAATAAGAAATCTTGATACAATGGTCTGAGAATACTTAATAACAATTGTTCTGTGAAATAAATCTGATCAATTTAACTTCGGAATTATATTACGTATGACGAAAATCAACGAACATATACGATTTTTTTTAAGCAATGTTATGTAAGGTCAGACACTCGTGGGCAGAAACTCAGACAGCTACTCAACTCCTCTCTAGGTAGTTAATAAAAAGTCTCATATATCCCTGGTCTTTACTTTCTATTGTTTCTTGTGGAAAACACAATCTCTTACACACATGAGATCCCCCTTTATTAGGTTGACCTCGCTACGTACGGATAAATTGTAGGATCTATACTTCGATATATATTTAGGGTTGTCAAGTCCTCACGTTAATATAATTTGCATTTCAACTCAAATTCCATGCACCAGGAGCAGTATATAGTCTAGTGTAATATATAAGGTACAGTGCGATTCAGAAAAAGTACAGCTGGAAAAATATTGCTGCTTTAAGTTCCAACTGTAACTTGTTTTATGCCGAAGTTAATACTCTGAAGAAAGAAAAAACTCACAGATTGGGCTACAGTTCTGCCAGAAGAGAATTAGGTGTTTCTTTTTGAGAAAGCAATGATACAGATACAGATACATTTTATTAATAATAACATAGAATTTACAGATTACAGAAATTTAGGTGGAACCGAGCAAATGCTGTTTGTGGTTTCTCCTCTCAATAATTGTTAATTTCTTACAAAAAATGGAGAGAAAAAAATACAGTGGTTATATAATAATGTAATGATATGAATGATTATTCAAAAACTACAAATATATTGGTTAAATAATTAAATGTGAACATCTCTGAAGATTATATATAAAAATTACATGACAATTACAATTCAGTTTGGTTTTGTTGTAGAAAGTTGTTCACTTGTTTTCTGAATGCTTTATAAGTTGTGCGGAACGTACGGAAACTTATGTAATTCTTCAAAATCCCTGTAAACGCACAATAATTTTACGTAGATGTTTCACGAGCTATAATTCACACAAATAAAAGTAACGTTGAGGCATATGACGTAAATTTTTAGTAACTGTAGTCTTACTAATATGGCGGCATAGGTTGAAAATTCTAAATAGTTACATTGTTATGTTCAGTTTCTACAGATTGAGATCACGATATGTGAAGAAATGTAAACATAACATTCCTTTGGTTCCGCATAATTACTACATATCTCATTGCTACACATAATAGAAACTCTGCTAGCAAAACACGTTAAGCTCATGGACTTAGCTGGTTCTACGTATATATACTGACAGTTTGAGTTCTCAATATTGTACTCCCAGCATCATCTAGATTTTGTATTTGCAGTCATAACAGGCATGCATAATATTAAGAACAACCTTCAACAAGTAAATACCACAGTTCACAAGGAAATTTCTTGATAGAATGCTTTGATTCTTCTCAAAAACCAGCAAAATGGATTGAACTCCATTTGGGAACGAGCTTTTTATATTTCAGCGTACTGTGTTGCAAATTTGAGACTCCTAGTTCTACAGTAATAGTGTAATTGTGATTGCAAATACACATTTTCTTATAGAAACAAAAGAAATTCTACATTTGTTTACAAGTGAACTTCTTTTCATTCTTTTTTCTATTTTACGCAAAGTATAATTTCAACTATGGCTGCTGGCGACTAAATAAAACGTTGCCCTGGAAAGTTGCGAAATGGAAAAGAAATATTTTTTGTTTCTCTTTGTTATTGTATTTCCACGTGTCGCGAGTATTGTACGGTTGCATGAACCAGAAAGAATAACATTCAATTTCAGAGATCATAGAGAAAATAATAGTGATAACTGGCAAGAAATTTACGCCAAGTTTCTGCAATGTATTATACTTACTTGATTGTACATAATTTTGTTTAGGTTTACAGAATTCAAAGTAACGGCCCGATTTAAGCTATGATCTATAACTGTATCGAATCATAATAAAGATTTTTTTCATTACAGTTTATAAGTTATACGTGAGAAACCAACTCAGATATCAACATATCACACAATATAACATTTTGTAACTCACAATAATATTTTGATGAATTCAATGTCGTTAGTTTTCAATAAAAATCAAGATCAAACTACGACAAAACCCTACAGCTTTTCAGTATGGTGTTTCTTCTAATAGATTCATCACAAATTATTGGATTCTGTTAACAATTTTGTTGTGGTCAAGAATAAATGTTAATCATATCATCATTTTTCTCAAAGCTTTGCACCACTCTATCGTGCGCAAGTACGAGGTTTAGGAATTCTTGGCTATGCTAACTACGCAATAACCTGACGTTCTGTCATTAAAAAGAAATTCCATAGGTTGCCAACATTGGTATTCAACATTCATTCCAATAGAAAGATATTGTAATTTTCCTCCTGTCGCTTCCTCCGAAATTTCTTTTTTCGCCTTAATTGGACCATTAAATATTGGGTGAGAGTGAAATATCCAATTTCCACTAGCGATGATAGAACCAGCTCCTCAAGATGGAATGAAACCGTTCAAAACTCACACGTGCGCCACATACTGGCTAGAGAACTGACGTAAATGCCAAGTTTTCCTATCTGGCAGTAACCCTATTAGTATTATACAAAGTGATGAGAAAGTGAAACACAGTGAAAACGTAATGAAGGGTGATTTTCTTTCATGAACTAAAATTTGAACAATTCGAGAGATCAATAGCTGAAGATATTGGTAAAATTTCTGCTAAATGTATAGCTAATGAACGGAACAAATATCACTTGTTCAGAATAGTCTACATGAGCAATGCAACCGCTGAAAAATCAACACGTAGGCCTTCAGCGATTTCAGGTCGTTTCTAGTCTGAAACCCAAAGTACGTTCTATTCTATTCTATGCAAATTAGCTCTTCAAGTACAGCTTATGAGCTGGCTATAGGCAAAATGCCCACGCGGTAGCCGATACGTTTAGTGTTAACCATTTCACTACTGCTCAGAATTTGGAAGCGTTGGGAAAGAAGAAACTTTAACACACGAGTACCGCATGAGTTAGCGCAAATGACAGCACACGTCTCAGGAATAAACCGGAAACTCTTCTCTATTGCATTGTCACTTGTGATGAAAAGTTCGTCTACTACAACAAACGTAGAGTTCTACACACAGGTTGGACGGCGATGGTCTTTCTTGGTGTTGTCCAAAATCAACCCCTCTCCACTCTGTATAGCTGTTGTTTCTTCTGGGATGGTCTGCATGCAATAGAAAGTATTTCTTAGAGAATCAGTACCGAAACCATATTGTATGTCGGGACTATCCGATCGACGAACGAGCGCACAAGAGGTAGAGCGAAATTAAAATATAGAATTTAACTTAAGAAAATGTTTATTTTAGCTCCTACCTACAATGAACCGAAGGGACTAACACTTGAGTGAAAAACCATCCTCTATTTATGTAAAACTTGAATTCTGTTGGGCGTGGAAAGTCAAGGTAATTAGATTTGAGTTAACCTTATGTTCTCACACTTCTAGAGCCGTCGTCATCATGAGACAATAAAAATTATATTTTTATATATCCCAGGTCAGGTAACATGTATCTATGTACGCTCCAAGGTAAATGTTACATTGTGTTAAGAAAGATATATGTTCAAGATAAAGGACATGAAAAATTGGTTACTTTTTTAAGGAGCTTCTCAATGACACTGTAAAGTGACCTTGTTCGTAAGGATACTGCAAGTAATGTCTACCTTTCACTTTATGTAACTATATAATGTTGAGAATAAAACATTCGAAATTATGATTAAAACTTAAAATACGAAAGTGAATGTTCTTCATTCTACATGAGCTGGGGTTATTCATTATATCTTCTTCCAAAGAGGCCAGGTCATCACTGTGGTCCGTGAATATACTGAGTTACAGGAAATTGATTATACATTTCGCTGCAAACATTCTGCCATTGGCCAACAGACATAGTGTCACTATCTTGACCGATCATGTACACTTTCACTGTACAGACATACCAGAGTCCTAGAATTAATCTTTCTTCGTCTCAATATCCACCTGACCTTTCTGACGTCATAATCCCACAGATTATCACCTCTTCGCATCATGTAAGAATTCCTTACTGAGAAGTAGATTACTAAGTTCAAAAGGAGTTCTAGTGTTCTAGATGAATCCCGCCAGGGTCGTGATCGTTTTTACACGGTAGAATTCAAGGTTTTCATGAACTGTTTCTAGGAACATTCTAAGAAAAATGATCCATGGTCATGTTTGCGTGTGTTTCTAGTTATCTTATACAAGTATACTAGCCGTTGGCATAAAATGTCTGGTACGACCACCACAATTTGAGAAACCATTTCTCATAAAGAGATCGCTTGATACTCTTCGACTTAATAGTTCATTGTTTTGGAAATTATGGGCAATTTCTAATATTCAAAATCCACCAAGTTTCTAACGTCGCCATAACAACTACATGACATCAATTTAAAATATTGTATACATACGTACTCAACAATATTTAACCAAGAAAAAATATTTAGTCAGCGATGTAAAGGTGCTATACTTTTTTTACGACACCAGTGCTAATTAGATTCATAATAACAATTAAATGTTACCTTTTACTGAAAAGGATAACAGAGCATTATACCAAATGTCAAAGGACTGTCTTACAAGCAACATCCGCAAATAGTGCAGACATTGGGCATATTTGAGGATCTACCTAGACATTAAAAAAAAATTAACGAAACTTGTTGCAATATATAATATTACGTCTCCTATATTCCTCACAAAGAGTCCCAAAGAATCCCGTGTTAGTTTCAGGAGTTATGACGTCATCAATATGGTGTTCACGCGCAAACACTGACTTTTACGTAACGATATCTTCTCTCAGAATAATGATACAAACTTAGTTCTTGCGTCAAATTGAAGATAACGATTGGTTTCAGTAATTCAAGTTGATATGGTGTTTATACACTGCCGCCGTATTTAAGGTCCAAGTTATTCTAAGAAAGTAATTTTGCTTTTTTCACTATATAATTTTAATAGCAAGTAATTATGAAACTCTAACAGATATCGAAAACACCCTGAAATAAACGTTATAGAGCATTATCTGACCTTTCTGATAATACAAATATCATTGTTCTTCTATCTTAGAATTAAAGGAGCTAGTCAATTTTATGTGATAACTAAAAACTAAGCACCATGCTGAAAAATTTCGATATGAACAACTCGTCAGTTCATCAGGGAAAGACTTCAGTCTTGCGTTAAATTAAAGGAAATGGATTGTATAACGATATTAGAGAATCCCACATCGGGTTTAGGGGTTATAACGTCATCCATATGCTGTCCGTCAGAATTGGTAATGAAATCTTTAAACGTGTTTGGCATCTCACATAATAGCGATAGAAGTGTCATTTTTGAATAAAATTCAAGGCAATTGATTGTAAAATGACTACAATAAAGAATGTTGTTCATTGCTGAGATATATGAAGGAAAACTTATAGAAAATAGTTTCTTGATTTAAGTTTTGAAGTTTATGTAAAATAACCTCAGTAATTGTAACATACTATCACAATACGTAACATTAAATTTATAGAGCACTTTAAGAGCTTTAAAAGAGCACCAGTATTGTTTCTCCATCTTTAGATCTAAGATCGTTATGTGTTTGCATGTAATCTTAGTGTGCTTGCGTGCTACCTCCATAACAAAAGTTCTTGTTACGTGAAACATTTTTTCAATACGTTGGCGTTGAGATGGTGGGACGTCATCTTCATTATTAGTACCATCAACAACCCGGCAGCCATTCTCCTGTTCCAATTCACATTATCTGTATATTTCACAGTGTTTGTGCGAGACTTGGAGTCCGAGCCTTCAATTACAGATTCTTTAATTTGAAGATGTCTCCCCTACATCTGTTTTCTTCTTGGCGATTTATGTAGGGGCTGAATGTATTCCGTATATTTGTACGGGTTAACTGTGTGGCTGTTATTTTACCATGGTCTTGCACGCCGAGATTATGGCTTCTCGTTCTTGTAGTCTTGTTGGTTGATTGTAGCTTCCTCTTCAGCAAACCTTTCTTAGTGACCACAGAACTAAAGCGGACCTTGCAGTCTTCAAGGTTAAATTCCACTCTTCTTCCAACGTCCTTCCAACTTCAGTGATAACTGTCTGTAGTAGCTGGTGACCTTCTCGTTGGCACCTAACTTCGCTCTCCATTGAAAAGCTGTAATGTTCTCTTCGAAATTGGATGATGCTTTGGTGAATTCAGCCAAATTGAAGTCAGGTTTCTGGAGTCTTCTTAAAGGTCTGCTACCTCGTATCCCTTACCTGATTTCTGACAATTTTTATATTGTCTTTACATTAAACATTTCATCAAATTGCTATGTTGTATCATAAATATTATTTAGAAAATCGTAATTGAACGGAACTTCAGTTGAACGTACTTCGCTTCTATAGATCTGTTGAATTGAAAGTTTACTGTATAACTGCAAAGATAAAAGTTTTTTTTTTTTATTTTATTTTTACGTTCAATTTTAACGACTTTAGATTGATAGACAGACAGAAAGAAAATTTTATATTATTGTGATAATCTGTCTGTTACCTGGAAGGAAAATTCAACTGTACTTTTAGCAAGCAAGTGCGTAGTACATAAGGAATAAAATGAATATTATAAGTTTCCTGGAAGTATGTCGTGAAAGCTGCTTCTATAGCATACATGTCTGCAAGAGTGTTGGAATAACAAATAAACTATCGTTTATCTCAAAGAGACATCAACTTAGAAATACCAAAAGGAAAACACAAAAGTTAGTCATAGATGACGTATAACTATAAATATTAATGAAGTACTACCTCACGTGTTGCATAGATATATATATGTGAGTGTTCAACCTATATTAAAATGCAAATTGGTAATTTGATAACAGAGGTGTACTTCGGCACTTTTAATGATTTTCTTGTCCGGAGTAATTAAATTTAATCTCAGAAAGAAGACTAGCAAAGGATTCAGCTAAAAGCATTCACACCTCTCGGAGATTTTTTGTGTGTCTTTTTTGCTGTTTTGTAAGATTCACAGCAAGTATCGCAACAAAAAAAATATAGGACAGAATAGTAAACTACTTTGTAAGTGACAAACTCCTTGCTAGAATGCTAATTACTCGACAACCTTTTCACTCAACATTCTGATGAGCTCTCTTAAAGAAGATTCTGTAAAATAGTTTTCCTTAAGGGAACGACAAGACTTCAACTTCTTGAAACAGAGACATACTGAAGCTTGTGGGGGAATGCTGTAATTCAGCTACTGTTGAGGCCAGTGGACTAGTGAGGAAAGACTGCGTTCGTACCGAATGACATCAAATATTGGTCTGTGCAACCGCACTCTGCGAGGGGGTTCACATCTCACGGTAATACTAGATCAGAGGTTACCCCAGTAGCACATCAATATCGGTAGATATCAGTAACAGACAATTTGCGATTTCGAAAGATCTTGTTATTCAATATCAGTTAATATCGAATGGTAAATACTTTTGCCGATATTCCGATAGATGACGATATTGATCCTTGAGTGGAATTTACTGTTTTAATACACGGAAATACGTCAATTTTTACAGTAGTCTTAGAGAAAACGTGATCTTGTTTATATCCTGCATTCGTTCTATGACGCCACTCGTCTTCATTTATAGTAGAAAATTTTCTCACTTGTCTGGGACCAGATTCGAAGCTGCAATCTAATGATTTCTTGTCCGTTGTCTTATCAACTATACGACTTTTCTAAAAATATTTCTCGCCCTAAGCAGGCTTTAACTCTTTTCACATTACTTATTCCTTTTTACTGAAAATATTCGTGACTACCTTTTTAGCCTAGTTAAAATCACGCACATATACACACACAGAAACCCACGATCTTTGAGTTAATGGACTAGTGTCATAACCCGCTCGACTACCTCGATCAGCCTGCACGGATCTATGCATGAAGAAGAATCAAATGTCAATTATGCATTTCATTAAAACTCAGACATGGACATGGTGACATTGAGAGTCTTTTCATTACAGAATGACTTTCAACAGGTAACATGTACAAGTTTTTTACAAGTAATTTTTGCATAACACGTGTCATTTCTCCATTATGTAGACATTCTGGATGAAGTACAACACGTTTCTCATGTTTAAAGAATAGCTTTGAATGTTGAAATATCGTACCACGCCAATCTAGTAACTGAATTTGCAATACCTTCTACGTGCTCAAAAGACCGAAATTAATTTTTTGGTGTCATTCAAAAGAGAAACATATTCCCCTTCTTTTGAAATTACAGCTACTATCCAAGGGTTTTAAATTAAAAAAAAAAAAACAGACATGGCTGCTATGCTTGGTTTCGTAATTCCTGTTATGTGAAAAATAAGACTTTCAAGATTTTTTCCCTGGTGAAATTTAATTGACAATAGTTGCTAATAGATATTCCCATTACTCACGGCAATTAACATTCATTAATATCAAGAAAAAGTAAAACTAACAAGTAACTTGAAAAACACATTTATTGCTCTCCTGAAAAAATTATTAAAATGCACGTAACAGGTATTGCAAAATCAGCAGCGATATTTTATTTATTTATTTATTACGTTTTATTGCAGAACGTTTATTAGGCTATGGTTTACTATTTTCTTTTAACAGTTATCTTTTGAAAAGTTAGGCTTTTATCCTTCTGATTGCACTATTATTTGCATTGGAAAAATAAGAGGGTACCAGTTTTGAAATTTATGGCAGAGTGGAAATTAAAGCGCGAAATTCCCAGATACCTTTTAAGTATTTCTCCGAACCCTTATTTCTTTCCTACTTTCTAGAGCAAAACTTGCGAATAGCTTGCTGAACTATAAAAAGTCATTTAATAATAAAATAAAATTGAAATCTAAATTTTCTAATTAATGAAATTGAACCCTTCAACACAGTACAAGACTTTCTAACAGTGACTTTAGTAACGTCGGACAGTAACATGTCCAATATCTTTGAATAGTAAGGATCATCAAATGTCTTACTACCTGGCGTGTAAGAAATCGTTGTTCGTTACAATGGGAATGAATGCAGTGTGATCAATGGCTATTAGAAAATGTGAACTCACAAGGACAAAGATGGCATAACATTGCCAGATATTAAGGAGTGTAAATAATTCAGGTAGAGTTAAAACAGTGAGTAATACTGCTTAATCAAATCTTCAAATCTTGTAATAGATATCGAAGATTATAGAAAGAACGTATTTTAACAAACATTAATGGATAATCGATGTACAAGATTTCTTGGCGAAGAAGAGTATAAGGTAAATTTTCTGTTCTTCATGAATTATCGTTTATCAATCATGGCCAAATGGTGCTACAGAAAAGTGTATGGTTACCAGTGTGTGTTGTAGTGGTTGGTTATTTGAAAACTGATCCACATAAGTCATTATCAGACTTGCTGAAAAGCAACAATCAAATTGTTTTTGAGGAGTTGCAGAAATTTCATTGGTTAGAAGTATTGTGAATTTCAACGGCACAAAACGAATGGTGATTTGCTCTTATGATTTTAGAGATGACTAGTGCTAAAAATATACCGAGTCGTTAAAACGTTCTTTAATGTATTTTTCATTAACAAGATTGGTCTACCGTTAGATAACTCTAAGCTAGAGAGACTCGCTATTTCCTGGCCATCGTTTAGCTACAGATGAAGTAACACCAAAAACTGAACAAGCCAAGAGGAAAGAAACCATCTTCATATCCGTGTTGTGCCGAATGGCTCAGTGCCAGAGCGCTCACGTCTGGTGCGTGCGGTTCTCCGTTCGACCCCGCCCCTGGCCATGTGGTATTGTGGTCGACAAATGCCGTATGTGTGGGTATTCTTGGGGTCCTCCCGTTTACTCCCAATTTGTTCATTCGATCAATTCTCCCATCAACATCAATTCGGCTTGTTGCCTAAAGGCTTGTGAAAATTCAAATTCGTTTTAAGAACTCTTTGTAATCAGACTCCATTTTAATGTATCTAAAAACATTTTAGAAACTGGGATATATAGCACAGTGCTTAAGAATATCTATCAAATGAACTAATCCACAATTTGAGGGTACTTGTTATTGATGGGAAATCTGAAATCCTGGGTTATCCCGTCATAAGTTACGACCTTCAAATATCTGGGCTAAAAGAATTTCTTCAAAATCTGAAATAGTTCATTTCATAGAATGTTAATAAGTATTAGATAGGCTGTGTTTCAAAACATCAGTATTATTCTTTATTTATTCGATATTAAAGAAATGGATGTGTAAGTACCAATGTGTCTTAAGATGAAGGCCACTAAATTATCACGATTGGCGTTCTTTATAAATTTAGTGTATAAGAAGTGTGTGTGTGTGTGTGTGTCTGTGATTGAGATACTTTTTTGTTTCTTAATTTGCTTTCTAGAACAACTCCAAGGAACTTCACAAAAAAAGAGTACGTTCAAAGAAGAAAAGTTACATGATGTCAATTCGTGCTTTTACTTTCGATGTTTTCACAAAGTTTATTTGTGGGTATAAATTAGCGAATTTGTGATTACATACATTAAAATGAATGTGGTAATAAATCGGGAAATTGAACGGCAGTATCCCATGTGCCTCTTATGAAATGCTTGCAGCGAAAAGCGTAAAAACATACACCAAATATAAAAAATAGAATAGCAAAAGATAAAGAGTTAAGTCCAAGAGAGGGCAAATGCCCCTTCTTGCCGACGCCCTTGGTTTCAATGCAAAGACAACATACCTAAAATATCACCTAATCTGTTTTCACTTTCGCCATAGATTTTACATCCATACACATACAAATATATCGCATTCTGATCCCCATCACATCTGTTACATATTCGCTACTTACATAATGATAAGATCACAGTCTCTCATACTGAGTTGAGCTTTCAGTGCAAAACGACTTAATTTGACTTAAAGGAATCAGCTGTATGACAAGCGCAAACTGATAAAAAGCAAACTGATAGAGCTCCAAAGTCGTAAATAGTAGTTTGTGTGTTGACTGTGATCTCATTTCAAGAGATTCTCAAAAGCAAAGTTTTGGAGTAATTTGTTGGTACAAGAGAATTTATGACCGACTTCATAATGAAAATGAATATGAAGTTCATTACATCCGAGCTGTCACTTTTATCTGGTTACGTTTCGACGAAAACGAACTCCTCAAGTTAAGTTTGAAACAAATCTCTCGAATCTCATACAATTTATTTCAAACAGCAGAAGAAACAGCTGACATTTCCCAATATAGATATAAAGATTGATTGCTTGTAATATTCAATGTAATACTGTACTTTTTGACTACTAAACATTTCATTTTGGCGCATAGCAAGTATTTCAAACACAGACGAAGAAGAAAATAGAAACATAGCAATTCAGAATGAGATTATAAAGAGAGTAAACATAATTAAATACTTGCAAGCATATGTAACAAACACAAACGAGATCATGGAAGAAATAAAGAAAAAGTCGTTTAGCATCGAACAACGCATGTTTCTATTCAGTCAAGAAGTTCCTAACTTCGTGATTAATATCAAGAAAGTTGAATTTAAAGATATACAGGACGGTAACTCTGCTAGTAATACTCTGTGATTCCGACAGGTAGAGTACGATACTGCCAGATGAACATAAATTGCGTGTTTGAAAATAAGATTTTGAGAAAGATGTAGGTTACAAATGGAGCGAGATGATCGGAGGACCAGAGACCAGATAGCATGCAAGCTGGAACAAGCATATCAGTCACTTGCTTTGAGCTTGTCAAACTTGATATTGTGTTAAACTTAATAAACAGGCATGAAAAAAACTTGTTGGAACAATGTAAGTGACTTGGCTGTTATTAATCCACGGCGCTACTCCTCTGGGTAAACCTTGGTCTCTTTTACTATCAGCCTCCATTCTTTCCTATTCTTCGTCTTTTCTCTCCATCCTTTAACTTTCATCCTTTGTAGGTCCTATCTACTGTTTTCCAGCCATTTCTTCTTTGGTCTTCCTTTCTTTCTTGATAAATATAGCTTTCCCTTCAACATTCTCTTGAGCATGAACGTCTCCTCCATTCGATCCACATATCCTAACTATCTTCACCTTTGAGCTTTAATAAACCTATAGATATCCTCGCCTCATTAGCTCTTCAATTTCATGGTTGTAGTGAATTCTCCAAATGTTATTTTCTCTTATCTCTCCCTATATTCTTCTCATTATTTTCCTCTCAAACATTCGTAGCCTGTTTTCTTCCCTTGCGGTCATCATCCACGTTTACGATCCGAATGTCACAATTGGTCTTGTTAGTGACCTGTATATGTTTAATTTGATCCGCTTGGATATGAGTTTACTCTTCAGTAACTGTATATTTCTTGCTTTCATTCGTTCTTTAATCCACTCTTGTGTTGTGTTTTCGTTATCTATTCCATTCCCCAGATACTTGAATGCTTGGACTCCTTCAAATGCTCTTCCTCCTATTTTTATATCTTGTGGTCATCACTTTGCTTCTCTTGCTGATATCACTATTTTTTTGTTTACTATCAGTCCTTATTTACACTTCTATGTCCATGTCTTGATACATTTCGTGGCGAAAGAAGTCTGGAGTCTGTGATGCAAAGAAATCCTAAACTGCATGTAGCACCGCCCAATCATCAGGAAAGATCTTCCCTGCCAAGAACTGATCGAGATGCCGAAAGAGGTGGTAGTCAGTGGGAGAGAGATCGGGGGAATACGGCGGGTAAAGAAGGGTTTCACGCAGCAACTAATGGAGAGCCAGCACAGTTGTTGAGCGGCGTATGGGTGGACATTGTCATGCAACATGAGGACACCATGTCAGTTGATCATTGCAGTATGCTTGCGGATAAGTTTGCGATGCATCTCATAGAGTTCAGCACTGTAACGATCCGCAGTGATGGTTTCACCTCGCCTGAGAAAGACATAATGGATTAATACCACCATAGCTCAACATACCAGCAACAACACCTTCCGTGGGTGGAGATGTGGTTCAGGACACCGTCCTGGAAGTTGAACACAATCTAATCATTGTACTGACCGTTTACGATTGTCATAGCATATCCGTTTTTCATCTGAAGTGACAATCCGATGCAGGAGACGTTCCAGCTTGTTCCTTACACTCAGAGGACTGCACAACTCCAGACGGTGATTCTTGTTGGCTAGTGTTAACTCATTTGGCACCCATGAGTCCAACTTTTTCATCTTACCGATCACTCGGAACCGCCGACTAACTCGTCTGCGATGGCACGAACACTTTTCCGAATGCCCGCTTCCACGGTGTTCCTGAGCAGCTTATCTGAACATGATGTTGGAAAGTGCTCACGGGGATCATTTTACAATGTTGTGTCACCGAAACGAAATTGGACAAACCAACGGCGAATGGTGTGTTCATTCGCCATTCCTGTCCCAAATTGACTTTTAATGTATTTTGTGGCTTACTGTGCAGAAAACCCCAGTTTGAATTCATTTTAAAAAATCACTCGCAATTGTGTGTTCTCACGGTGCACTTTCAGACGACCCTGTTCAACAACACATGCCTTCTGAGTGTCTGAATACCGCAGCCTGTTAGCTGTATATATACAGAATTTGTGACGTTAGACGCGTGACCTCAGTTGATACCTGTGTTGTGTTGCTGAGGTGCGTTTCCCACCAGGTGTCAAAGCGGTCATTTCATTCACACAAGCCCAATATTTTTCCAATAACTTCTTGAGCTACTTCCTTTAGTACATTTCCCATTTTATCCCATTTTTGTCAACACTGGCTGTTTCGTGTCCTAATGACAATTTTATGACTAGGTTTTCAAATCTGTTTGTTTGTATCAATTGAGTAATATTTCCTGTTGGCATGGATCTGTTGTTATGAAACATGCTAGAATAGCGAAAAGTGGTACCATAACATGTTTGTTGACATCAAAGCTTGTATATAAAGTGGCTTTTTAAAATTAAATAATTCATCTTTAATTACTAATTACCAATATTACCATTATACCCTCTCTTCAAAGCCTTTATCTACAAGATAAAGTCGAACATTTGAACGGGAGTTTCTAACCCAATAATCCATAATCCTAAAAGAGTGAGATAATATTTACAAATTATAAATAAATAAAAATAGAAGAAGAAGAAATAAAGTAACATGTCGTCGTATCACTGAAGATGTCCAATCACGTTGTAAACAGAAAAAGAAATTAAAAAGAGTATGCGTATCGCTAAAGAGTGCGTTCTGTTCATTTGCATCATTGAAGATCTCCATAGAACACACTGCATCACTTAAGATGTCCGATGAGCTCACTACATCACTTAGGTTGTCAGTAAATATTACATTGTTAAAACACTGTTCACTATCCGTAAAAAGAAAGGGGGGGGGGAATCACTGACATGACGGTCCTGGTCTATTAGGCGATGAAGGATGAAAAATAGTGCTCCAGTAACACACAAAAGTGTTTTGAACGTTTTTTTTTTAATTATTTCGTTGGTTAACCGTTATTTGTTGAGGAAAGTATGATTAACTTTAAATCATATTTCAATAAAGACTTGATATTATTGATATTAGTTCGGCGTGCATTCAACTGTTATTTTCAACTGTGGTATAGATTTCGTTTCATGGGATTCTTTCTAATTTAATGGAATAAAATTTGTAATTAAAAGTTAATTGAATGACATTAACTATTATTTTGTGTCCTCTTTTGCATGTTGAAAATACGTTGAATTTAAATCTTTATTCTATGGATAATTTGATTTCGTTGATAGTACGGAATCTTTATTCTATGGAAAATTTGATTTCGTTGATAGTACGTTGATGTGACGTGTTTTTAAGTATTATATTGAACGGTGTAATAGACTACAGGTGTAACCGAATCCAACGGTGCACCGTCGAGTGTACTATTTGCATCGTCCCGTTGTACCCTGTTTAGCCCCGTTGTCCGATTTCAAACGGTAGATGGCACTACTGTAATAACAGTTGAAAGCGTAATGGAATTACATGAATGTTGAAGGTCTTATTCCGAAGGAATGGGAATTGAATTTAATTGAATATTTATTTAAAGCTTTTTGGCAACTTTGGCTCAGGCCGAAGAAAGAAAAATGTTAAACAGAAAGTTATCAACAAATGTTATAACTATATTGCAACAGTTTACTAAATGCAGATCGTGAGAAAATAATAAATTTCCTCGAAGAATGATATCTGAAAATATGCAGCATCTTACTGGAATTCTACAAAGGCAAATGGGGGGGGGGGGGGATTTGTAAGTAGAATTTTTGAGGATCAATTTTAACAGTAAAAATTTTAAAGTTATACTCAAAATTTTGGAGGGGGTGACCCCTCTATCGGGGTGTGAGAAAGGGCCTATGTGACATATCAAATCAAGGCACTTCTGTTGTTGCGGTTTGAAAATCTTAATGTAGTAAAATAATAAAAAAAAAAGGAGAATTCGTTATGCAAACCTGCACATAGAAAACAAGTGAAGACGCGAAAGTAGATATTCTAGGACAGCAATTCAAACAGATATCTGCATTCGGTAGGTCCGGGATCGATATCTATGGCCTGCCTGAAGTTTTTCCGTGTTTTTTTGTCGTACCAGGTAAATACGGGATGATACTTTGAAACTAGGTCACCTGTAGTCGACTCCCTCACCTATCACTCAGATATCTGGAAACTCTAAAAATTTAAATTAATCAGGTAGCAAGTCATGGCCACATCTCTAGGGGTTTCCTTGCTGCTGTGTAGATAATCCCTAAGCATAGCGCTAAAATATCTCGTGAGACTACTATTACAAATTGTACTAAGCTTGTCTCTGGACTTTTTTTTTTTTTTGGTAAGAACTATGGTAGCCGGCTGGTCCGATACAATCTTGTACTCAGGTTAGGTAAATTTACTTTCGAAACAGTAAATAAAGTTTTTTTTTTTTAATAACATCTGCGACCTTGTACATGTAAATTTTATTGATACGATGGTGGACCATTTATCGTAACTCCGGAACTTTTTGACTTGGTTTCTTTTCTTGTTATTTAAATTTCTCATATTAGGGTAACGGAGTGGGATTAATACTCCGAGAGTACTCGGTCAGATTTTTTTAATTTTCAACGTTATCAAATTTAATGTAACCTGAAGAGAAGCTGAAAAGCTCTACACGAGCGGATCATCCATTTACTCCTAAACCAAGTACTTTCCTTTTATTGTGTCTACATGCTATTGTTGGCATGAGGTTTACATTAATTCGTAAATTTACCGACGTGATTTTCCTACCGTGTACAAAATCCAATAATACCGTTTCTCATTAGGTACGACAACGCCAAGAACGTGATGCAACCTTCACATAACAAAAGCAATTTGTTTGGGGGTGTACTCGACTATAAACACTGCACGACCCTAATATTCTTAACTTTTTCATGCAATCTCATGTATTTCATATTCTGGCTTGAGACTCAACACGCTACGTTAAAGCAAGGTTAGGTTAGATTGCATCAAATACGAAAAAGTTAAAAGAGTACAAGGGCCCTGAAGTGTTTTCAATAGAGCAGCTCCGTGATATGTTACATTACCTGGTCCGCACTATACATAACATTACACTCTTTTAATTCATGTGTACGAAGTTACACATGGGCAATTAACAAAGGTAAAGTTGCTTGCGTAAGGGATAAATGTATCCCTATTATTTAGGATAAACTTTACTTTTGGGACCCCAGGTTCCGCCAGCTATTAAGACATATGTACGGTCTCTACGTTATTCCCTTCCAAATAATTTAAACTGACACTTCTATAAAACCTAATGACAACCAGAAATTTATAAAGTATTACGAAAATCGTTAAATACGCACTCGTTTATCCACAGATGCGAAACTATATGAATGCTTTGTATGGCGCGTATTTATGCTTCAAAATCACGGACTACAGTGTCGAAATAGCAAGGACAGGTTAGAGAAATGTAATATGAGATATTTTTATTACACGCTATGCAAATTGCCTTTAACACTCCAACGTACTTTCCGCTCTTTCACTCTCATTTCATAATTTGAAACTGTATTATTTTGCGTTTCAATTCTTCCACACGCTTTGCAAACATTATATTTCTCCTGTAAATTTTAAACATTTAGGGCCCTCAAAGTAAAATTTGTTCATTATTTCTAATGAAACTGATCTGAAATCAGTTATGTATAGCGGGGGGCACAAATCACCGTAAGTCATAACAACTGGTTTCCACAAACGATTGCATTTATTAGCGGAAATTTATCGAACTATTAAGAAAAGTTTATTAACGTAAAAAAAACTAAAACACACACACATATTTAATATCATCAAATCAACACATTACTTTCTCCTTTTTCAAATATGGCTTCTAGCCGCACAAACGGCGGATACGTTACATCCAAGTGTACACAAGATGTGCCGTCGATACACACCCTTCATTACGCCCTACGCCGCTCAATTCGGATAGCAACAACGGCGCATCAAACGGTACAACGTCATAATCAAGGGTGCTAAATGGTGGATTCGGATGGACCTTATCTTTCCAAGTTAATTGCATAAAAATTGTGCTTAAAAGTGAATAAATTAAAATTAACAACGTTCCTCATGTTCTCATTTGTATGTTGGAAACAGAAAGATTTTTAAAGTACATTTCCACGAACATTTAATTTCGTTAATAGAGCGCTAGTGTGAAGTGCTTTGAACTATTACGTATATTTTGCTTTATATGCGTTTTTCTAAATCGACATATTGCACTTATAGAGAAATATAAATTTAATAGTGCAGCGATGATCAAAGTATTAAAGAAAGAAAAATGCACATAACAAAGAAAGAAGGGAAGTATTCTTTATTCTTATTCTTACATGAAGGTGAAACGACATGTCTGAATTTGTGGCCACTGTTTGCAAGACTGACTTTTACTACATACACCGTAAAAAAGTAGTGACTCTCAAAGTACCTCCGTGGATGAGGGGATAACGTGATGAGCTAGCAACGATGAGTGCGGAATGTTTCAGCTTTGAATCCCACAGCAGATGGTTAGATAATTTGCTGCTGGAAAATTAATACTGTATATCACGATGAAAGCAACGGATAAAATACGGCTAATTTTGTATATCGATAGACAGCAATCATGCTCTGTTTTGGCCAACTGAACCAGTTTCTTCATCACTCGCTTCTTGATTTCAACCTGTTTCGTCTTAACCGTTATTCAACGTCGAATAAACTGTTGAACAGGCGGACATTTCGGTACATTTACAACGTTAAAATTACGATTCGGTACTAACGTTTAATCCACGTATTTTCAACGTATGTGCTACTGGGGAAAGGGGGAGTACAAGTGGACAGAATAAAGCAGATTGGCAGACAAATAGTCAATACCTTATGATCGAATAAACATTAAAAGAGGAAGGTAATTCAGTTCATGGTTGTTCAAAGATCAAAATAAAAATCTGGAATTTATCAGTTATCCATAGGTAATTGATATGATCTTCTCGAAGTCAGGGTATGATGTGGTACAATAACATGTTTGTTGATATCAAAGCTTGTATACAAAGTGGCTTTTCAAAATTAAATAATGTATCTTGAATTACTAACTAACCATATTGTAATCAATATAATTATATAGATGCTTGTATGTGTGTGTTTGTGCGTAGTATGCTATTCCAAAAAAAAGAAGAAAAAAAGGAATTCATCGTCTAATTAAAAACACTTAAATCAAAATGCATGTACTGTTGTTTCAAGTGAACCTCGTTGTTTTGTGTAAAGTTAATGCAAGCCTACACCTTTGATTGTACGGGTGAAGAGGTTCTGGCTGAAAACAACCAACAGCACTGGAGAACAAGCATCCCCCCACCATACACACACACACAATGTGTGTATATATAATAGTGTGTGTGTTTGTGTGTGTATTTGAGAGAGACGTTTCCGAAACAGAGATGACTGAGAAAAAGCTCTCCAGTCTTCTCCTGTGCTCGGACTGAGCGAGACACTACTGTAAGTTAATATTATCCCCCCACATATTGATCTTTCTTCTCTCCC
Source organism: Lepisma saccharinum (assembly GCA_022664845.1). Classification (NCBI taxonomy): domain Eukaryota; kingdom Metazoa; phylum Arthropoda; class Insecta; order Zygentoma; family Lepismatidae; genus Lepisma; species Lepisma saccharinum. Next base: position 116,292 of record JAGDQP010000684.1, read on the forward strand.
CTATGCTTCTAACAACCGACGTGCTTTTGATCGTCGAATCACAAAACATATGACAAAAACGTGCTTCTGTGTGCACAGAGTGTATATAACTAATAAGCTCTGGTTAACGGACGTGTACAGTAGCTGAGTTTAACTGAACTTTTATGTTGTTGTTGTTTTGTTTTTTCAGTCGTTCCACATGTGTGAAAAGTGAAGTTAGGTTAACCATATTGATGAAAAGCATTTGGGATATATTTCGCAGGTATTAATTGTATCTTTTAAATGCGAATATGACAGAAATATTTACAATAACAAATATATTATTGTATGTTCATTTAGAAAACAAAGAATTTATTATTGGTATATAAGCTGTAAAACTAGTAGTTAGTAAAGGGTGACAGAGTCTTAATAATACAGTATTGTAATACATATATCAATAACCTTGCCGGAAATTTTTGCTAATTTTTGTATTAATTAAAACTGAACAAACTTGTTGGAATAACTTAAGTCGCTTGGTTATTATAACTAACCTAATTCAAGTTTATTGGAACAAGCAGTTATGTGATGAAACTAACTGAAATTGATCTGAATCGTGTTTCGTTTCAATTTCGCTGTCCTTTCAGTGCGATGAAGTCCCATCATGCGCCAGGGCTGTCTTTCACTAGGTTAATCTTCGCCAACTCACACTCTTTTACTACAAGCGTATCTAGCGATCTGATGAACTTTGTAAATCTAGTGCTTGGAAAGCGAGGTAGTGCATGTGATTCCGTGGTCTGGTGACTCCAGCATCAGATTATGTTAAAAAAAATGATGTGCCAATGGACCTCGGTTCGATTCACATCTAGGGCAAGGTTTTAATTTTGTATTAAGTATATTGTGTTTATCTTTCTTGTCCTGTCAGGGCTATTTCAACCTTGATCCTTGTAAACTAGACTGTTTGATTCAACCTTGTATAAACCCTCCTGGCTTGATCTGCTAAACTTGCATCAAGTTGTCCCACTTATCAAAATAAGCTTGATTCACTTTTGAAACCCGTAATAATTGCTATGTAAGATATTTTTGTAACAACAGTATCTAAAAAGCACAATTTTCTAGTGAATACTGGACTTTGTTGCATACATTAAGTTTTGTACAATCATAAATTAATTTTTAAAAAATGGAAAATACTTGGAATATTAAATGCTTTCTTATCGTTAACTGAACATAGTATTCACCAACACTCGTGCTGAACGAAAGTAATCCGATTTAGATCAAAAGTGTACCTTGACTATCCATTCCATAGAAGGAGAAATCAAATGAATTTTTATTTACGATTATTTCATTCCTCCTGCTTTGTGTTAAAAGTCGTAGAACGACAAATAAGTCAGACACATGTTAACCCGCCCAAAGCATGTAGTTCGTACTGGAACGAGCCACCAATTAACTCAAGTAAATATACATAATAAAATACTGGAAGCAGCAATGCGGTCATCAATGCAGATAAGTTGAGCTTTGTTCTTCCTTAAAGTAAGTTTATAACATCTCTCTGGAAGGAAAATAAAGTTACACATTCTCGGAACATGAAGGCTTGGTATTAAACCTGAAATGGAACTCCATAGTAATATCTAGCTGGTGCTGTGAATATTTTACACAAGGCAAGTTCACTAGAGGGAGTCAATAATATTGTTAAGTATGTTAACGAATACTAGACAGTTGTTACTTAAATGTATTGTACTCCTGCTTTTGTAGCAGTAATTTGTATTTGGAACAACTGAATGCGTGCTGTCTTACGTAGAATTGAAGTTGTCGGTTGCATTAGGCAGGAGGCGCCAGAGAATAAAGAAAACTTGAAACGTTACTACCCACTACTCTTGGTCCAGGCGGTAACGTCGCGGACTTCCCATCGGCAATGGGTAGGTGCGTGGGTTCGAACCCTACGGCGGCCATCCTGACTGAGGTCTTCTCTCAGTTTCACCAGACGAATATGGGAATGGTACCTTAAAATAATGCCCTAGCCGCTACCTGCTCCATCCTTCACTTAACATATCCATCCTGAGTCAAAGTGTGGCGGTTGGGTTTGTTTCGAAAGCGAGTAGAATTGTTGAATATGAGTAATTGTCCGGTACGGAAACTCTGCGCGATGCTAAGATACCTTTGCAGTAAAATATTCGATTAAGAAGTACTCTATCTTTGCTTAAGTGAGATTTAACTAGGTTGTATGGAATGAAACAAATATTTATAATTTTGGCGTTGATTACAAAATAATATCTTGAACTTCTTTATTCTCGAGATTTATACACACTGAAGATACATCTCTTTCCGAATGCTTGTATGTTGTTTGTTGGATACGAATACCATTAATATATTACTTCTTCTTGCACTCAGTCTTTAATAGTCTTTGCAATATATTTATTGAACACCTCTTCTTAATTCAAAACAACGCACTTAGTTCACTAATAAAGCGATATATGTTTGTCACTTGTAGGAATTCTCATGTATATCACACCGTTCCTTTTAATGACAAATACTTGCTAGTATATGTCCTCATACAAGTGTGTGTAAGATAATTAAAATATTGAAATAGATATAATTGAAGCTTAAAAGATAAATAGAAATCTTATATGAAGATGAAATGGATGTTACGATCGTAATAGGTATAATTATATAGAGAATACTGATTTTGAAGAACTAACCTATTCTGTATGGAATAGTCAATTTCAGAGAAAGTTCTATCTGTATGTAGCGTAATAAGGTTTTTCTCGTAACTGTATCTTGTAATGGCTTTTCACATGAACGGTACTTATTCATTAAGTTCGGTCGGTACTAGATGTCTTCCTGCGGATGTCTCTATCGTACAAATTTCTGTCCTATCATTCTAGATCAGTCTGGATTCACTGCTCACGATGCGTAGTTTAATTACTTAATACTGTCCAAATACTCTCCTTAACCCTTTTGATAGTAATGGCATACACTCTTACTGTTCAATCTGAAGTCTGTTCCTACTACAACTTCTGAATATTTAACTGCTGCGATGAACTTTAGCTTACTAATTTTACACTTCTTCTCTTTGTAAATTACTTCTTTAGTTAAAGCAAACTGAACGTTTTTATTTTATCATAAATACAGTTCTTGCATATGTATCCTATCCCGGTCTATCGGATGGTTCTTATACATATGTCACCTATCCCAATGTATTGGAGGTTAGAACGTAAACACTGACAATCGAAATCCCTGCTTAATGGGCCTCCAAACATATGCTAACGTCACTCTCCCGCTTACTCGGTTCGGACGTAATACCTCTATCATACGATGAGAACCCTGCTGTTGACATGCCCAAACACTCCAACGATTTACTGACGCTGAGGGGGCTACAGTCAACACACAAGCATCAATTCAGGGCTCGAATAGCAAACCACGGAGCTAGAAGCAATCCGGGAATTACAGCCTGCCAAGCGCAAGTGTTCCAAAATAGGTATAGAAGCTAACGACGAGCTTCAACAAATATTTTGGTAGTTTTGTTGTTCTGTTGACTTGAGCACCAAGTCTCTGGTATCGTTCAATTGCCTCCTTAACTTTCATCGGCCGCTGCATCTGTAGGTATATTGATGATTTCACTTTACATTCTGTGGTTTCAGATACTTTCAGAACAGTTTTATGTAGTCTCATGCCATTTCTTTCTTAATTTGTACTCAGAAATCTAAAAAATAATCCTTGCGTCTTCTTTACTTTCGCAACGCAAAACGGAGTTCCACCTGTGGAGCAATTTTGTACTATTTGCTTTTCGGACTTAATATATTTTGATGGTAGCTAGTTATTTGCCAAAATTTGTACTGTTGCGATTTGTTATGATAGAGAATAAGGCTAATCTTTTTTTTTTCCCCTTCAAACCCGTTATAAAAGGTGTTAGAAGGCCAAAAATTATTGAAACTTTACTTTTCTTACCTTTGCAGCAGACTGATCAGTGGTGGCTGGACATAACGACTATACAGTTTATACAGCGTTTCCCTGAAATATTGCGACAAACTTCAATAGGTGAATATTCATATCAAAACAAGAAAAACGTTCCTTCGTTTCGAAGTAATTTCGAAACGTGCGTAGTTTCGGGCAGGCGCTTAAACCATAATAGCACAGAACATTCATTGAAAGTCCATTACATGTACGTACCAGTATGTGCAACAAATGGATGTCCTGAAGATGGCCATTGTGGATATCCCATAGACGTACAGAAAATGGATATCCATGTGTTGGAAGTGTGGACGTTCAATCGATGTCCATAACATGGATGTTCATAAATCGAAGGTCTGATCCCCCAGCTCGAAGTGTCTGGAGTATCGTCGTGGGAAACCTCAGGAAGATATTGTGGAAGCAGACTTTTAGGGTAATGCTGACCATTCGAGGACAGCATCTTGTAGGCAACCGATATTGGCGAAGATCTGATCTAGCAACTCTGCTTTCATATTGTCGAAGAAGGAATAATCAGACAGTACTAAATCCGTGGAATATGGAAGATGTCGCAGGAATATATACTCCCGTTGCTGTAGAGTCGCCGTTGTCTGTGAGTTCACTTGTCCTCGTCACGGACTACAACAGCGAACTATTGTCATGTGACACCACACAACGGTACAATCGCTAACTCTTTTCAGGTTTCCCTTCAAGGTCATTGCTAAATCACGACATAGTTGTTTTCTACCTGACAATACTGTGCAAAGTCGCAATTTCCAATGCCCCAAGTATAAAAAATTCAGTGAAGGACGCCAATGCATGAAGAGCGTCAGTTTGTATGTTGAGTCCACTTTTTATTTGTAATGTTGATGTAAATTGGTTTCAGTTTGTGAAAAATACAATGTAATATTCTCTTTGTGTGTGTTTGTTCATCTTTAACTTGACGGACGCAGTAAATGCCCCCCTAGTGGATTGGAAACGCAAAGAAATACTACACTTCCGACTTGGAAAATCATAAAAAATAATCGGTCCTTTGTGATTACGTTTTCTGCAGGTTTTCCTGTATAAATTCTGCTTACCAGTCTAATTTTCGCACGTAGAAAATGCTACTAAGCTATGAAATAATATTAACGAACGTACTAATGAAATATATCGATATTCTATTTCAAGTGAAGAGAAAGAGCGTAATGCAGCTAGCATGGTTGTTGGTTAAACTCTAAACCGCCTATTTAAAAAAGTAAACCACAATTTAATTACTACTAAATTGCCTTGACAGCAGTAATTTCCGCCCAAGATCCGCTATGTCTCGCTCGAAATACAGTGGGATTCAGACTTTGCCTCGCCAGCTCATCATGCAGGGTCAATAAAATATTTGAGAGATTTTTTATTCTTTCTTCTCTTTCTCTCTGTCTCAACCTGCCATAAAACACAAGTTAATTAAACACGACTGGGCTCAGTTTGCCAGCCTTCATTAACAGTTTCATTCTTTAACTGTAAGCTGTGATAATTCATTGGTAAAACTCAAAAGTGACTCAACATGACACAATTTATTCTTGTTTTGTTTTCTGTATACGACAAACTGTCTCGGTTCTATTTATTTATGTAATAAATTCCTTCAATTTCCCTAATATTTATTATTGATAGTATTTACTGGTTGATCGAGAAAATATCTTTTAAAATGTACCCACCATGTAGGAGACCTTAAAACAAGAATGAAGTTTCTTCGACACGATTTCGAAAACTGTGTAGTTTTGGAGCTATAGCCGTCCAAAGTTAGCGAGGCATCTTCATATCTCCAGAAATAATAATGCAAGTATCGGTTTAGCAATTACCAATCGAAGTGTTACTCAATACATCTATTTCAGCAAAGTTTATGATTGAATCTCTACTTAGAGGATATTTCTATACTTACCCTATTAAACCATATTCAACTTTGACAATGAATTTCTTACGTAAGGAACCCGGTCTGTGCTATACACATGAAATTCAAAGAGCACAATTCCGCTCGATGAAGCGGAATATTTCACCTTGCAAGGGCGGAAAGACGGACCACTGTTTTATAGCGGATTTTCATCGGAGATAAGATTAGAAATATTACCGCTCGAAAAAGTAAGGAATTTATGGGAACGTAAATTTTCTTTTCCATGGAAACTTTTTTTTTTTTACGAATTTCCGTCTATTCAGATGACATTTTCATCTTTTGAACACGAAAAAGACACAATAAAATGTTGAAAATCTAAAAAGTAGCAAAGGGGAGTATTTATTCGTAAGTAGCAACAAAGAACAGTAATATTCTTACGAATGAATAAGAGTAAAATAAATGACTTCAGACGAATTTGAACCTTCTACCTTCCGTCCAGTGAACCAACGCCTTATGCCCTAGGCTAAACAGTCAACTTAGAGAGAATCTTCCGTATCGTCAGGGTAATCTTCCGTATCGTCAGGGTATCTTCCGTATCGTCAGGTATTTTAGAATATTGTTAAAGATTTTTTTGTATATATCTTATTCCTGACGTCTTCTAGTGTGTTTTTGTCACTTAGAAAAGTTATCAGGTCTTCTCTTGACATTTTTAACTAAAGATGATTAACTTCACAGAAGGAGTTTGTTTTTGGACAACCTTCGTGGTTACAAACGGTGGAGAGCAAACTTGACTAGTACCCATGATGCATTGTGAATAACTCTAGAAAGATAAGAAATCGCTCTTTTAAGTTTGAGGAATAAATTACTACAATAAAGCATCGGAATTCTATCTAGAAAGATCGCACTCTCTATCCAAAGCGAAAGCGTTTCGTTGAAAACCACTCTGTCCGATTGACAAATCCGCTGTAAATGATAGTCTTTCTTCCCGCTCTAATGAGATGAGATATTCCGCTCTTTCAAATTTAGTGTGTACTCCGTCAATCACAAAGTTTGTTGAAGTAGATGTTTTGGGTAGGACTTCGATTGTCATTTCTTAAACCTACATATCTTTCATCATTTTTGCGGAGATTTTGAGTTTGAATTGTATTATAGCCTTTAGGCATCTATGGCTCATTCATGAATTGTTTTCACCATAGAAATCGGAGATTACGGATTAAATGTGAACTTAAAAAGAAGTTGTTAGTATTCGGACATCTGTCAATTCCTTCAATCTGTTTTTTCATTTTTCAGTTCTAAAAGCAGAGAAGCTTAAGCCGCTTTGTCAAGGCGTTGGTGCCTTTTTAGCCACTGTACCTTGATCCACCTTTCACACCAAGAAAATATCTACCATACACACGGAACATTACTCTGTGTAAATAAGAAAAATACCCTTTACCAATCTGATCACAAAATATACATGCGTCAATATTTGTTTGGCATATACAGCCCCCCATAGAAGCTTACCACAAAGTCACTAACCCTCGTGCATAACCAAATAAAGACATTGAAAGAAAACAATATTTAAATCAAATGCATTAAAGGTAAATTTAATTTCATAGAAGACTTACATTTTTCTTTCCAGAATCTAATGGCATAACATTTGTTTATACAAAATATTTTTCTACTTTTTTGCAAGTTACACAAATTCCATTTTATCTTTGAGACCTTTTCTCTCCCTTTCACATTGAAGGTTTTCACTCAACTGAAAGAAAATAATATACGTTTTATAACCATGAACATACACTCACTAGTAAATATATTTTTTTTTAAACATCGCAATTAAAATACGCACTGAAACTTACAGAACAGTATAAATTTATGAAACAGAAATACGGTTCTTCTTTCCTAAGTCTTGCGCGCACTAGAAACTTTTTCTGGGTGATTTGCAAAAATTAAAGACATATTTTCATGTGACTGCGCGCGCATTGCCAATTTTAAAATAACCGTGATAAGAAATGGAACATGCTCCATTTGGAGGTGATTAAACTATAACTTTCAGAAAGAATACACATGTGTTTAAACATCTCCGCCCACAGTAGCAACTGAATATCTCAATTTTGTGGTTGCGGTTTGTACCCTCAGAAAAAAGTAATTACAAATAACTACACAGTAAGAAGTAATGTAGTGTGTTTTGCAACAAAATTGTTGATTTATTCGTTCATTGTTGATTTATTTATATTTGAAGTCAAAAAGACGAGAAAGTAAATAGACAAAATACAGAAACGCGGAAGTGATATTTTGAGATAAAAAATTTATATTTTGTGTTTAAACATATAATTATGGAAGTAGTTTATTAAGTTCAAGAATTACCGTATTGTTTTTGGTTACAACTACAGTTATATTTTGTCAACGTAAAATTGTCTCAACATTATTTCCTGAAGTGAACATTTGTCTTAAGTCAGCAATATCGTGGTTCAAGGGTCTTCAAATGGCGGACTGCGGTCGGGATCTGGACACCGAAACCTTATTCCCCGGAACTCCACGGTTTAATGAGAATTATAATTTATTTATGGTCTCTTGGCTTCTTTGGCTCACTCCGGGTTTGCTACGATCTTAAGATTAATATTTGAATGTGTTGTATTATATGAATACCCTTCACTAGTTGCAATGTACGAAAAGCAGAGAAGTGTTATGTAAATTCATGCTAATTTACGCTGTGTTTACTTTTTAATTTTATTGTAATTGTTCCCAAAAATATACGGAGTAAGCAATAATACTATTTTACTGTTCTATTTCAAGTTATTGATGACCTTTAGGCACCTATGACTTAAGCCGGGATAAGGTAGGAGTCACCCAGGTTCTAAGTTGAAGATACCATCCTGGGATTCGCATGGTGTGACTGAGGAAAACGTCAGTCGGGATGGTCGGTCGCTGGTGTAGAACCCAGGACATCCCGATTCTGAAGCCAGCGTTCTATCAACTGAGCTACGGCCACTTGGTCTTACTGTTCTGTCTTACTCATAGGGTCAGTTCTACAATCGACGGCTAAACTTCCGGCCAGGGCTAAGTTGAAGTCAAGTCATATCTTGGCCAATGAGAGTACGCAAAATGAGATTTGGCCTCGACTTAGCCATGACCAGGAGCTTAGCCGTCGATTGTAGAACTGGGGGTTCGTCGACTAAGTATCGACTAAGGCATTTTTATTGCAATATAACCATCAATCCGTACCCCAGAAGAAATAATTGATGACCTAGTCCTGAGTGTCCTAGTGTTTTAATGTTTCAGCCAAATCTCACTTGTGGTATTATGGAGCCAGTTGAAAAGTAGTATTTTGGTACGGTATGCTATGATCAAGAGCGAATAAGCTATAAAATCTTTCTATGCTTGCTTATCTATTCTTAAATGATTGAAACCTTTTCTATCTTCTCACAAAGATGCAGGTGGCAACGGATTGGTAATGGGTAGGTATGCAGGTTCAAACTCCACTGCCAACCATCTTGACAGGTTTTCCCTCGCATTCATCAGGCAAATTCTGAGGATTGTACATTAATATCCTCCATTCTCTACCTACCCTATCCCGATCTGAGATAAAGATGCCAAAAGTCCTTAAATACGTTCAAATTCAAAGATGCAATGAGTTTATAAACATTGCCCTTTAATAGTTTCTGGCTTACAATTGGATGAACCTAATGAGTTTTCTTTACGCGTTTTCTCCTTCACCTTAAATTAAGAGCTGCCGATAGCGGTAGCCATGTTATTTTAGGCGTCAGGCCAGCGTCTTCAAGGTTCTGGGTTCTAATCCCAGTTGGGATATGGATGTTTGTGGATTTTAGAGACTTCCCATTTAGTGGAATCGAGACGGCGCAAAGTCATTAGTTACTAAAATGGCCCAAAATACAAAATATACAAAGTCTTTTTACAAAATCAGAACACAACACGCAGTCATTTATTTTAAATCCATTTCGATGATGCGCAACTAAAATCTCCTTTGCGCGCGACCTAAAATGTTAGTGATTTTTAATTAAGTTATATTTTATCACTCAATGTTTTAATCACCAGTGCGCGCCTAGGCTACATTAGACATCGAACAATGTACTCAGTAAAAGCTTGACGTTCCTTTTGTCCTGAAGAATTATTTAGTATTTTGAACTAAACAGATAAATTCATTTAACTTGTATTCAGTCAAAATTTTGTTGTCTTGCCATAACTAATCTAGAAGTTAAATCAGAAAGCCATGATCAAAGGACCTCAGATTAAATAACTGTAATGGTAGTGGAACTCAAACAAGAACCTTGACATCAATTCAGTAAACAGAAAATATAAGAGATTAACGAGATCTCTATCATGACTAATCAAAGTATTAAATCAAGAGTCGAAGTTAAATTCGTTTGGAATTGGATAACATTCCTTCCTTTTTGTTTTCAAAACATTCTTTACACTATTTCAAAAATCCGCCTTTAAAAATGTTTTGAAAACTTTTAAAACCAATAATACTCTAGATAATCAAAAATATTTTGTGCACTATTTATAACGTTTAAGAATTATTTAATTAAAAATATAAGGCTGGAGAGCTTAAGGAAAATTATGTTCAGGTTACTATGATTAGACATAATAGTAATCACAGTATTTGCTATGAGATCCTATACTTTATTAGGTTCCTTGTTAGCGTAGCTATACAAAAATGGACTGTACACTCAATTCCTCCGTCCGTGTCCAAAATATGTCAGAAGACTAAAGCGTAGAAAGATGGCTGACGTGTCGTTGGGAAGATCTTGGTTAGATTAGCTCAAAGCTGTCGGAATCGTCTTGATTTGTGCAGTTGCTAACAAAACTTTTTAAAAATCATTTCTTGAAATTGCTTCCACTCCGATAGATCTATCTTCATCAAAAGTGATACAAACATTATTCGACACAATGGGAAAATACCGTGGATGTCCACGTCCTCAAACACTCCAGCTGTTAGTGTTTTCAACGTATTTTCTGTAAAATTTAATTTTTAAAATTACTTCCATTACGTTAGACCTAGCAGCACCAAACTTAGTGTACAAATTATTCAACACAATAGAAAAATACTGTGGTACTGCCCCTAAGCACTTATGTTGTCAGTGTTGCCAACGTACTTTAAAGTTCAATTTTCAATTAGTTTCCATATCATTAAACGTATCCGCACCAAACTTGGGATAACAATTATTCTACTAACTAACCAAGTAACTAAATAATTATATGGCTTATGGAACTCGCAAGTTCAAACATTCATCTTTGGATGCTATCCTGGGCAAGATCAATCCAAATCTTGTAGTAAAATTCCTTGTATTGCGTAGAGAATAGTCAAAATCAGATAGCTATTCTACGAGGAAAATTCAGTAAATAGGTTATAAACTGATGGGAGATAACAAGAAATACCCGTGAGTACTTTCGGAATGTCTCACCAGATAGCACCACACTCATATTTCGTACTGAATCAGTGACTAGCAACACTGATCATTAAAGCATGTCTGTGTAGTATAAAAATTGCTACCGTGCTGTGCTGGTGGGATGTACGTTAGAGGAACAGTGGGCGGTGGTGTATTTTTTGTGAGTGAAAGGTATTCCTGCCAATAACATTCATAAGGAAATAGGTCCTGTCAATGAGGAGACTTGATTTTCACTTGTCTGGTCCGTTCAAAGCTCTCCTTGGCGGTAAATATTTCTAGGATGATACAGCATTGAACGGGACGTTCATGTGTGGCTGCGGCTATAACCCAGACTTGATGCTGCAGGTAATGGGGTGCTCGTACATCGCTGAGATAAGTGTCTCAATGTTGATGGTGATGTGGCAAACGAAAACTGGTTCTCACATACAGGGTGCGAAGGATATTTGACGACATGAGATGTGTACCTCATAGCTCCATTGAAACTAATGTATATGAGTTATTGTTTGAAGTACATCATGGACGAATATAACTTGACGCATCAGATCAAGGAGAGCTCGCTAGTTGTTCTCGTCGTCTGCGCAGAACACGGTGGTTTAGGGATTGCGACGTTTCGGAAAGTTGCAGATTATTTGTTCACATAGTGCTAAATGAGTTGGAAAATTCCAGAATAAATGTGGCTTCCGTATCGAATTAAAAACAGTATGTTCAATATTTGGACATTATCATAACTTACTTACTCTATGGCTTACGGAACTCGCAACGCCTCAGTAACAAACGTTCGCCACAGGATTCTATCCTGGGCAAGATCAAGTCAGTTTTCCTCACGAACACCTACTTCTCGAAGATCCCTTCCAATATCATCCTCCCAAACTCATTTCGGTCTTCTTAAGAGTCTCTTTCGCTCTGGTTGACCAACCAAGATGGAATATAATCTTCGTTTTTCCCGCTTCGAGCTACATGGCCTGCCCATCTTAGTCGTTGCGATTTCATTATATTTACAACTTCGCGTGAGTCGTAAAGTCCGTGAAGTTCTTCATTATGTAGTCTCCACCATTCCCCAGTCATCTCGTCGTGTTTCTCAAAACCTTATTTTGAAACACATGTAATTTATGTTCATCTACTAAGGTCGTACTCCAACTTTCGCAACCGTAAAGTATTACCGGCAGAATAACACTTCTGTATATTTTCAATTTCAACTTTCTTGAAATTAATCGCGAGGATAGGAGTTTCTGTACTGAGTAGAAACATGCGTTACCCGGTTCTAAGCGACTTTTTATATCTTCCGTGACCTCGTTTTTGCTTGTTATATTTGCTCCCGAGTATTAAAATTTGTTTACTTTCTCTATGATCTCATTTTAAAATTGTTATGTATCTATTTCCTTCATTCCCAGAGTTTCGGCTTGTTATCATGTATTTTGTTTTCTCTATGTTTCCCTATCTCATCTTACGCTTCTACTAAGTCATCGCTGTTACATTGTAGGGCATCTATATCGTCCTCTATTAAATCTACATCATCCGCGTATAGGAAAAGTTGATTCAAGTCATTCAATGTTAGTCCCTTTTTGTCCTCTTTTATTTTCTGAATCGCATATTCCAACGCGAAGTTAAAGAGTAGTTGTGACAAGGCATCACCGTTTCAATCCATTGCGAATCTCGAAACTATCTGACATGTTATTACATATCCGTACTCTACTTATGGGTTCGCTGAGACACATCCTCACTAGTTGAACAAGTTTTTTTGGAATTCAAAATTGCACCAGAATAGTATATGTTTTTTCCTCTTGATAGAGTCATATGTTTTCTTAAAATCGATGAATAACTGGTGAACAGTCCCATTGTATTCCCATTTCTTCTCTAAGATTTGTCTCAAGGAGAAAATCTGGTCCAATGTGGATCTATTTCTTCTAAATCCACATTGGTGATTCCAATTACAGAATTTTGTATTTCATTTACGTATACGCTTAGGCGAGTTAGCAGGATATTACTCAGTACTTTGTAACATGTTTGTAACCCCCCCCCCCTTCCACTTACAACGCCGAGTCGCTCGTGATCGAAATAAGCTCATTCGTTTGTGCTACGTTTGTGCTGCTACCTTGCCAAATTTCAACATTTGTTCTATAATCGTTTCCGAAATAATGGAACTTCAATGTGGCGGGTCCAGGACGACGTCGTTCTAGCCCCCCCCCCCCCCCACTTACAACGCCGAGTCGCTCGGTGATCGAAATAAGCTCATTCGTTTGTGCTACCTTTGTGCTGCTACGTTGCAAAGTTTCAACATTTGTCCTACAAGTCACTTCCGATATAATGGGACCTTGTTGTGGGGAGCTAGAGCTACGCCCTTCCAGCCCCCCACTTTTAACGCTGAGTCGCTGTCCTTGATGTAAAGTCGGATTGGTTGCTCACCATTCCAAAAACTGCGTTCCAGACGTGTTTCCAACAATGGTGGGACGCTGGGAGAAGTGTGTGCATTACCAAGGAGACTATTTTGAAGGGCTTTTCAAATCAATAAATGTATTTTTGCCAACTAAAGGTTCGATACTTTTTGAACACACCTCGTATAGACGTCTCAGGTAGTGTTAAGAACAGCATATAAGCAATGCATACGTTAGGAATGCTACTAGCAAGCTGGGTAAATTCACACTTGAAGTGAAGTGATTTAAAGTCAACTGAAACTCAAATTTCAAGAACTGACCTCAGCTCAACTCAAATCCAGATGTTGAAATATGAACTAAAGCAACTCAATATCGCTTCTTTTTTTTTTTTTTAGCTCGGATCAGGTTTTGTTCATTACATAGTCGCATCCTTTGTTAACATATTCAGTGGTTTGAGCGGGAATTAAATTGCTTACAGGTGGCAATGTTTTAATGAAAGAGCAAAGCAACATTTGGAGAGCAAATATGAAAAAGATTATATTAAGGCATTATAACTGGTGTTTTATTAGGTTTAAATTAAAGACTTGATACAAAATTATCGAAATCCGTATAGAAAATTGTCAGCGTCAGTTCTTTCATAAACATGAATGGTATTTAACATCTATTGCGTTAAAAAAAGAATGTGTGAAGTTAAAAGCTGTCATGTAAAGCAAAAGTCAATAAACGGACACTAGAAAGCAGGGAATTAATGGAAAAACCCTCCGTTCTTAAACTCTCAGATATACAGTAGAGTCCCAATTATTCGATATAAATGGACCGTGGCCTGGTCGGATAATCAGGAAGGTCAGATGACGCGGAAAGTAACAAATACGACATTTAATACTGACAAAATACATTCATTATTTCAAAAATTACATACTACAACTAAATTAAATTATGTACAACTTGAACAAACTATAAATTTATACTGTATGTGTTCTTTATGCTAACTGCGTGTAATTGTGGCTTGTGACAGTGAATATACGTTTGTATTCAATCAATAGAAAATTTATTTCGTCACAACACTCAACAACTTGTGATATTTTAGGGATTTTTTCCTGCCAATTCCAGGTCGAATTAAACGAAAGGTATGATTAGCGAAGGTCGGATAATTGGGAATTTACTGTATAAGCCTGACAATACCAAACTGGGCAAATATTTATCATTTACTAATTGTATTTGCAACGTCATGTTTTTATTATTTTAGATTTGTTAAGTTGTACTTATGCTGCAGTTTCATTATGGAATAACTTTAGGTAACCTGCTTGCTATGTCTTTTAATTAAATTAATTTTGTTTGTTCTTCTAGAATACCTTTAATCCATCCCTTAATGATATGTTGAGCTACAGCACCAGAGATCTGTCTGTTGTGTACAACAAATGCATTTTTCTCTGCTTTATGATGCAGTTTGTGTGCGCAGTAAACGGGAAATATCACAATATTTATTGCCTTTTTACCATTGGTTTCTTAAAATTAGAACATTCTGAGCCACAGATGACCAAAACCCATAAATAAATTTATTTTAAATGCAACTTAAAAAAAATAATTACACTAACATATTCACATATAATGACAAATACATTATCTCTACCATAATACATACGTTACATACAAAATATTGGCTTGCTATCGACTGGGAGCGACGATTGTAGAACAAATGTTGAAACTTGACAACGTAGCAGCACAAACGCAGTACAAACGAATGAGCTTATTTCGATCACCGAGCGATTCGGCGTTGTAAGTGGGTGGGTGGGGGCTAGAACGTCGTCGTCCTGCCCCCCCTCCCCACAAAGGGGTACCTTTAATTCGGAAGCGGTTGCAGAACAAATCAGCACAAACGAATGGAATAATTAGTTTCTTAATATCTCTTGGGGGAAGAGGGGGGGGGGGGCAGGACGACACACATACAAATTGGTCAATATTTGCACTTGGTCAAAACTTAACGCCTGGTCGCATCACTTTCAGACACTTTGCATATTAGTCTTTCTTAACAGAGATATTACATAATATTCAAGAACGATATGCCTTAACGTTTTGAGGTTTAAAGATATATAGGAGCAATAAACATTCCCATTGTAAATACCATACTTACCTCTTGAAAAAGAAGCCGTGCTTCAGCAGCAATCTTGGACCTTCGATCATCAACAACACATTCCAAGGACTCTACCTTAACAGACGGTTCTTCTTCTAATTTCTTCAGAATCACTTTAAAGAATTCCTTCGTTGAGATAGGTTTGGGAGCTTTTTGTGTAGTAGGCTTTTCCTTAGTTTTCACTGTGGGCAATTTGTATAACTTCTTCAGCTTATCTAGATTGTACTTCTCCCATCGAAATGTTAATTCATGATCTATAGCATAACGAAGAGCTTGTAGTTTTGCAAGATAACCTGCAAGAAAAGAAATGTGACGGAAATGAGACTCACAATTATACACTGAAGTGTCAAAAGTCATGGGATTGCAGGAGGGACCTAGTTGACGGCGCGCTAACATCGCAGTAAACCGATCGAACGGCGCGAAGCAGTTGCAGTGTGGTCTATTGCACTTTCTGGGTGCAGTTAAACGTCCTGTACCGTGGTGATGGTAATCCGACGGGAATTATCGGTGTTTGAGCGCAGGATGATATCCAGTAGCACACAAACGTTGAAAATACGTGTATTAAACGTTAGCACTGTAATGTTATTTTAACGTTGTAAATGTACCAAAATGTTCGCCTGTTCAACGGTTTAGTCGACGTTGAATAATGGAAAGAAGAAACGATGAAGAAACGGGTTTAGTTAGCCAAAACAGAGCATGAATGCTCTCTATTGGTATACACACATTTAGTTTCATTTTATCCGTTGCTTTTATCACGATATAGGATGTTAATTTTCCAACAGTAAATAATCCGAGCGGCTGCTGTGGGATTCGAAAACAGGAACGTTCTGCACTTCTCGTTGGTAGCTCGACGCGTTGACCACTAATCCAAGAATCCACCTGGAGAGGCCACTACTCTTTTACTGTATCGTTGAAATTAAATGTTGGTTAAAATATAGTTTAAAAGTCAACCTGCTTTCAATATACAAATGAAAACATGAAGAAAAAGTTATTTTCATTGTATTTGCTTTTAATTATGATGTTCAAGCAATTGAATTAGAAATACAAGTGTGAAACGAATTGTAGGACATAGTGTGAAAGTTAGTTGAAAGTACGTCACAATCACGTCGTATCAACGAAATTCTAACTTCGTTGAAATATGGTTTAAAATTTAATCTGTTTTCAACGTGCACATGAGAACACCAAAAATAGTTTGAGTCATTCAATTAGTTTTTTATTATATTTTTTGACATAACATTAGTAAGAAATTCATTAAAAAATATATTATACCATAGTTGAAAATAACATTGAATGCTCGTTTTATTAACGTCTTAATAACGCAATTACGTCTTTGTTGAGACGGAATTTAAAAATAAACGTTTTTTTTTCAACCGATAACGGTTAATCAACGAAATGAACCTAAAATCAAAGTTGAAAACACGTGTGTGTGTGCTACTGGGGTAGTTGGTGCTAGACAAATGAGGCATGTGATTTTGTAAGTCTTCCGTACATTGAACTTTACCCGTTCCACATTGTCAAGGGTGGACCATGAGTACGCATTGGAGGTATTACGAACTATCAGAGACAACGACGTCCCAGAAACGTATCTCAGAGGTCAGTGCAGCACAATTTGGTCTCCATGGGGTATCGCAGTCGAAGACCGACACATGAGCCCCTACTAATCGCTGCCCATCGGCTGCGGCGGCTTATATGGGCTCGGAAGCACGTGGATTGGACTTCAGAAGACTGGCAACGTGTTGCCTACTCAGATGAATCACGTTTCCAATTAGTATGCGTAGATGGTAGGGTTTGGGTGTGGCGCAGGACCGTGAAATCATGGCCGTGGCGCAGGGTCTGGGTGTGAAATCATAGACCCAAGCTGTCAACAAGGCTCTGTGCAAGCTGGTGGTGGCTCCGTCATGGTGCAGGGCGTGTTTACCTGGTACGGTTTGGATCCTCTGGTCCGCCTGAACCGGACATTGACCGGTCAGCGCTATGTTCATCTGCTTGGTCACCATCTCCAACCCCCTTTATGGACTTCGTGTACATGGCAACAATGGGATTTTCCAGGATGACAATGCGCCATGTCACTGGCCGCAATGGTGTGCGACTGGTTCGAGGAATATTCTGACAACTTCCAACGCATGATTTGACCCTCTAGATCGCCGGACATGAACCCTATCGATCACATATGGAGTATCATCGAACGGGCTATTCGTGCTCAGAATCCTCCACCTGCAACAACTATCGAATTGTGGACGGTAATAGATACTACATGGATGCACATCCCTTCAGCGGACTACCAGTATTGTCTCTGCCACGTCTAGTTGCTGCACTTCGCCGTGTTATTAGGTAGGTATCCCGTGACTTCTCGCACTTCAGTTTATAGTTATAACTTAAGAAAAACTAGTATTCATTTCCTTCATTTCAGAAAGTATGATTATGCTCAAGTTTAATGAATTTATATATTTTATCTTCGAGAGAAGAATCATATCAGGAATCTTTGTTATATAAACTGAAATAGCAAATTCTTAGATATACTTATCTAATAACGCGTAGTTTATTTGCCCGAATAACAGTGATTAGACACAACGTAAAACTGTGTGTTATGTGGCACTGTTATCATAAAGGATTTGGCAGCCATAAATTACTGTCTCTGACACTGGACCCACAACTACTTAAATGCGATCTTCAAATAATCCGAAAATTACATACTGTCCGTATGATATCTGGATGGCAGTCGGAGGGAGATAGCACGCCTGTACTTATCTGAGCACACAATTCACCGTGGATACGTATAGAGTAAAAATTATATTCAGTGGGAATTTGAATAAAACCTCAGTCAGGATGGTAGGCCGCTGGGATTGAACCCACGACTTCCCGAATGCTAAGCAAACGCTCTACCACGGAGTCACAGTCATTTGGTACGTTAAAAGGGAGATTAAGCCTCTACAGAGTAACATCTGCCATTATCTAGTATGAGGGACCCAGGAGTGTGTTGGAGGGGGCTCGCGTGAACCCCTTTTTTTATATATTTATGTTTGTTCCGAGCCCCTTGTTAAAATTGCTGGCAAGAAAGGATCAATAAAATGAACTTTTTTGCGAGATTTTATGTATAAGGATTGTTTGGTATTACCCGCTGGTATACTATATTTAATAAATGCTTTAATGCACAGAAAAATTGAATTAATTTAAAATGTTGTGCTATAGTAGATGTGTTGTACAAATAAATATTTAGAAACCATAAGAATTAATAAAATAATAGCACAACGTCACACCTATTACATTGTGCCAAAAACTGATTAAAAAAATCTTCCGTTTATCACATATAGAGATACGTATAAAAATCGGTTTTACGTTTTCTTGATAGCCAAACCGTCGAGTACATAGAAATTATATTTTCTAAATAATTTTAGACGAATACTGAGATGGCATCTATGTAATTATCACTGTAGAGAAATTAAACCAAACAAGTACATAAACAGTAAATTAATAGTGAAATGCTGTGTACGTTGTATAGTGCGTTGATTGAACGACTGTTGTTTGAATTCGTTGGGTGTTTACCATTACTTCAGATGTTACTGATCCCGTTTTTGCATTATCTGTAGCCTCCACAGCGTTGATGTCTGTCCAGTAATCACATAGTGCTTGCATAACCTTGGTTCTCTTGTCTTTCTTGTGTCCTCTATTATCTGTCCGCGGTCAACTGGATGTAAATGAGGGTCACATCCCATGCCTTCCAGAAAGACTACTCCCGAACAAACACTGCTATCATTTAGAGCATAAGTGATCCGATTGCATTCGTTTCCAGCAGGATAAGAAGTCTGAAACATACATTGTACTATTGTTTTAATATATTAGTATTATAGACCTCATAATAGATAGACAGCACCCCCCCCCCCCCATTTCTGTCTGCGCTAAAAATAAGAAATTGTTGTTCAGAGCACCTGACTTTGAATTCATCCGCTAGGTAGCTCTGGCATAGTCCTCATAATAGAATATGACGTCTATGCCAGAGCTACCTAATGGACGAACTCAAAATCACGTGCTCTGAACAACATCTTATTAGTTTTAATGTATATAGAAATGGTGAAGGGTGCTAAGTCTATATATTATGAGGTTAATTAGTATCTCTCTTTATTATTAGTACCAGTGTTGTGATTCTTCCTATTTAAAAGGAAACTACTTACATGTTTTCAAAATATGTCCACAAATTAGTTTTTGTTACTAATTGCACATTTTAGTTTGTTTCCTCCTGGTATTGAATTTATGAATCTTACTGAAATTTGTGTTGCTTTCTGCAAATTGTAACATTCTTTCGTTTATATTTGAATATTTGTTGTTGTATATCTGTTGCCATATACGTTTAGAGAGTTCGCGTATCACTGAGTTTTCTCAAATTTGCTACGGTAGGCACTCATAGGATAACATAGTGTGACTAGAAACATTATGAGCAGAAGCAATGCTTCAAAACCTCACCTATCAGACGATAAAATATATCAAGTTGACATCAAATACAGAATATAGCGTTCTAGTCGACTAGGGAGTGTAGCATTTGAGCAAAGGCCTGTGATTGGTTGAAATTTGTTTAGTTTTGGAAAGTAAACGATTTCTGGGACGTGGTTGGAGGAAGACGTAGAAAGGAGCTCTTGGCTTCTGGTGTTTATTATGAACTGATAGTGTTGATTAGTGTTTCGTCAGAGGAAGGTGTTTTCAGAACATCGAAATTGTAACGCTTGCTGTGTGTTTTACAATAAAGTTAAGTGTAATAGCTTTGTCAGCCTGGGGTAATCAAATTAAATACATCAAGTGTAAGTCGGTATTAAAATATACAAGAAAAATGTAGGCCAAAAGCGATATGAGGAATATTTATCAAATAGAACTGCTTCAATTTTCGTCAAATTTAACTTGACTATATCTCGTCATTCTTCCCGGTAGTTTCGTGCGAGATATTTCTTAATTCTAATCAACTATCTATCTATCTATATACCAAACTAATTACCTTGCTTGCAACCAACTTACTTATCTACCAACCGAGCAAGGAATCAATTAAACGGACAGGACCAGAATCAAGTTTACGGCAGAATACGTACCAGCTTCCTTCTTTGGAAAAGACATCAATGATATTTCTACTATTGAAATTTGATTGTGGTATATACAAATAACCACATCCGCTCTACTTATATTAATAGTTTATATTTCATTCAGTTACATTATTCCTAATTAATGTTTCTTTTCAAGATTTGTTTTTGACTCCAAAAAACTATAGAAAAGGAATAATGAATGCCTTTCTGCGGCGGGCTTAGGCTACAGACGCTTAAACCCCATTAACAAATTAAAGTTAGAAACAATATCTTTATTTCTAAATAGAACTATTCGTGCTTCATATGTAGGTTTGTTTATTCTTAATAGATCTTGATTAGATTATCGAGTAACTCTTTTTAAACCCAATTCATCCAGAAAAAGAAACTATGAATTACCCCAAAAGTTTTATCCAACCTGTTTCTTTCAGCTGTATAGTGACATACTTGTAATACATATCATATAATATCGTCATTTCAATGGCCAACAGGCGTAACCTGCATTTCCGAAATCTTACAAAAGGAGCTTACGTTCTTATAACATCAACAAAATTTGCTTTACTTAAGTTACGCCCAATGGAATTACATTCAAGACAAAAATGCTTCAAAACACAGTTGTAGAATATTATCAGCCTGTATCTGCCTACGTGTGAATACACTTTTGTAACTTTGAGTTACACCTTTTGGCCTTGAAATCAACGTTGCCTCATCAACACTAAAATGAACTCTTCGCAACTCAGAACTTAAAACATTTTTTAAAAAATGTTACCTGTTCCCAGATCCATGTCCTCAGAGTCTTCGTCAGTTTCCTTGCGACCTAACAACTTTTCTATATCATCATAGTTTTCTATTTTTCTTTTCTTCTGATCGCCATACACTTCTTCTCTAACTTCTGTCAAATATATCTTGTCTCCCTTTTTGTCTGCAGGGATATCTTCCCTTTGTACTTCTTCAGTGGAAAGTTCCTTTTGATCTTCATGCTCAGCGACTACTAAAGCTGTTGCAGGTTTCCGTTTCGTTTCTGATGCATTTCTTTGTGAAAATTTATGTTCATTTAGCCCATCAACTTTCACTGAAGTTAGATGACTAGATGTGGATGACTGTGGATGTAGTACTCTGTACTTTTCTGCATTGATCAAATCAAGTTCTTTCCTGTAGGATTCGTCGTCCAACCAGGGAGCACCAGTGAGATACTTCGATGGAATTATGATAGTTTTATGTACTGACTTTTCCTTTGAGCTATTGTCATCTTCCACAAATCTATGATACTTCACATCATGTTGATCAAAGAATTTCACAATAATTGAACGAGATTTCACAATATTGATTGCTACTGGGTTGTCATAGACGTAAATGTTTTTAAGAGTTGGCCATGACATTACGGACCAAATATGACGTTCTTCTTTGATCATGTTTTGACACAGAAATATATCTTCAAGTTCAGGAAATGGTATATGATCTACAAAATACGTTTCAACTCCCTGTAATACCACCATCTTAACTTCATTCTTCTTAAAAGACTTTCGTTTTCCTATTGTAGACTTTTGATGACGATTACTGTGCATGTTATTATATTTGTCAGCTTCTATTTGTTGAAAAGGAATGCCTTTCTTTCGTAAATTGTCTTTGCTTGTTGAATTAATAGTTCCTTCTGCTGTCCTGTTTTCTCTAAATGGTACTGAACACTTACTTCCCAATATGGAAATCTGTTTTTTCGTCCTTTGTGATCCAGCAAATGACTTTCGGAAGATGCCAGATTTAGCTCTGTTCTTCTCGTGCCGAGAAGCTTCTCTTTGCTCACACAAAGATTCACATAATGACATAGCAGTACTGGCAATATCTGTGACACAACTCTTGGTCGTTCGAGGACTCTGAAACATATTTCTTATTAAGCACGGTACAACTGAAATCTTATTATTATTTAACTTTAAACATTTTAAGTTGGGCAGTTGAGATACAATCAAGAACACAGAAGACGTCAAGAAATTGCGATTCAGTTCAAGAACTTTTAAGGCTCGAAAATTCTGTCTGACTGCCATATCATCTGGTAAGCTATGTAAAGAGTTCGCAGTCAAACGAAGAACTTCCAAGTTTGGTAACCATCCCAAATTTGTAATTTCTTTATTTCGTATCCTATTGAAAGATAAGTCTAACACCTTTAGATCGTTAAATGAGTCAAAGGGAAGTGACACTGTTATGATGCCATTGAAACACAAAGAAAGTTCCTTTAAAGCTGGAAAATAACGAAAGTCGTGCACCTGTAAGGAAGTTTCACTTGCATTTAATATAACCAGGTTCTTGAATACAAAAACATCTTGATCGCAGAAAGCAAAACTATAACCTGACACATCAGCTGCAACTAAATTCTCTGGATCTTCTAGGTGATAAATTTCTAAAAGTTTCTTCGATGTTAGCAGGAATGAATATGGTTCATGTGATTGTTGCTTTTCAGTAGTGGAACAGGAACGTTCTCGTTTCATATTAAAGTTTACCTGAAAATAAAATGTATTATATTAATTTATACCAAGCTGAAACTGGATCATGTTTCATCTGCAATTTCCATTGCATGTGTACCATGTGTCCAGCGAACCTTAAAAAATGACAAATTTATTAACACGTTAAATGGCAATGAAGTAGGATATTTTTTGTACCGTAATTTTAGTTAACTGTGAATACTTATTTAGCATGAAACTCAAGAGTGGAACATTTTCAAGATGTGAGAAAATTTTGATTTATAATTTAATTGGCCTCTTCTGTCCGAGAGAGAAAAAAACTCACTCGTATTTTACCAAAAGATAACACCGTTCCGGCATATTAAAAAAGTCACTTTTAAACGCAATTCAGCGCCACATAGTAAGCAAAAGCCATATGGGTCATTTCGCGGCAAATCATCCAACACTGGTTGCATCACTATTTTAGAAAAGTCTTATTTTTTGTACATGAGTTCCTACATGTATGAGGATATCAGAACAACTTCTGGAAAATGGTTATGTTCTTATTTCTCCCGGGGCGAATATGTTTTCAACATGGCAGATGGAGATTTTTGCTGCCCTAGACATGTACGGAAACCTGAATATCTCAAAAAGCAGAAGACCTAGAGAGCTGAATCCAAAATCGTTGTGTAGCTCCTGAAGTGTACTTTGAACATGTGGAATAATCTTTCTTTAAAATGACTTCCTTTATTCTTAAAAATAAAATATGTTGAAAAATGAGTAACGAATTGTACAAAATTGTTTTTTTAAACCAATTTTTGGAAGTGAAGGAGTTGAATAAAATGCTGCAATTTCTGTAATATTCAGACCTACCAACCGAGTGTCTGCATGAAAAAAATCATGGCCTTAAATCACATCCATGTTTTTTTTCTACAGGGGTTTAAATATGTCCCTTGGCGAAAAATACTGGATTTCGGGCTTAAATATCTCAGATGGGTCCTCATGAATAAATTTGGTATCAAGGAAGCTTTGTGTGTGCGCTCAATTCACAGCCATCATTTTTTTGTGTGAAGCAGTTGAATATAGCTATAATGATTTGCAATGTTTAGACCTAGCAATAAAGTGCCTGTATACAAAAAAATCGTTGGATTGACTTATATCCCTTTTTTCTAAGGGAGTTCAAAGAAAATTGGTGTGAAGGAAACCTTGTTTGTGCTCAGCTCACGACCAAAATTGTAACTTGTATTTCTAAGTGGTTTGGTCAGTACAAGCTGATTATATGTGTATATGTCGCTTCATATTACTACCTACTTGAAATGCGCAATTTTAATTATCATGAACTAACATTTTTTTTTTTTTACCATACCAAACCACTCGAAAATGAAAACTGCAATTTTTACACTGATTTGAGCACATACAAGGGTTTCTTGAGACCATATTTCATTTTTTTTATGATCACCCATTTAAGACATTTAAGCTCGAAATCCGGCGTATTTCGGCAAAAGGGTTATGTTTGAATCCCCGTAGAAAATAAGCGGTGTGATTCAACGTCACGGTTTTTTTTAAATCAGTCATCTTGTTGATAGTTCTAAACATTACAAAAGAAATTGCAGCCTAGTATTCAACTTCTTCACAAAAAACATGGTGGCCTTTGTGAAGAAACCACATTCGGATTTGCATAGTATGACGAAAAAGGTCCTCTTGTACCAAACCACTTAGAAATAAAAGTTGCAATTTCTACTGTAAGTTGGGTATATAGAAGGCTCCCTTGAATTTCAGATTTTTTATGAGAACTGAGAAATTTAAGCCTAAAATCTGGCGTTTCTCGGCGATGGGCCAGATAATTCAGATAAAGGGTAGTCTATCTGGAAGTTTCTATAACGAAAAATCAAATTAACCATTCATATAAGTTAGTCGATATATCTTCAGATTATATCGAATAAATATATGGATAGGCTCTATCCGGATTAATTGAATAATATTTATCCGGATTATTTCTACACTATTTGCCAGTGTTTCGGATTACGGGTGTCAGAGCAGTCAGGATTACCAATATAAGAAAACCCCGATGAATAATAAGCAAATAATTCTCATATCTGGATCATTTGTTTGTCGTATATACTAATAATGCGGATAACAAATAATCTGAATATTTAACTATTTGGATAAAGATTATACGAGTAAATCTAAAAAAAAATATATGGTAATTTGGAAGCCACATATCGAAATTCTGTAGATAGGAGAACATTTTCTTTTTAATTTTCCGGACATCTCGTATATAAATAACAACGATATAAATTTGTCAAATTTTCCTGTGTCAAATAGATACTGCAGTAACCCATCTTTCACTTGGGTAGGTCTCATCCACATTATCGGCGTGCAAAATATAGTATTTGCCATCCAAAAATTCCTGTTATATATTTCTTCAGAATTATCAGGATATTGATCTTTCAAACTTTCATAGTGCTGGTTCAGAAATTTCTGAATACAGAAACAGAAACACTAAGATAACATGGCCCCTCCAAGAACGCCAAGTGAGTGAGCCGCCTTCACTGACTACTGCGACTCTCCTACACGCAGTCATGCAACTACAGGTTATGGCGCGGGTGTGGATGCTACGGTTTCTATCTATACGGAGACATTTACCGCGTATCGGTTATGTGTATAAGAGAAGAAAGAAGGTGAAACAAGAAGACAGGAAAGCGCGAGAAGAGTTTTCAAAAGAGGCAAAAAAAAATATGCTCTGCAGCATTTTCTGTAAAAAAAACTCTTATAGGTTCTAACTATTATAGATTTGCCTGGTAAACCACGCATGCATGAAGGTTGGGAAAACCAGGTAAAAGTCTGTACTTATTAATATTTTATGTGCATCCAATCTGGCAAGTGTTGTTTTGTGCATGCATGACTTGCACACGCGTACAGCGCTAGGAGCGCACATGTGCAAGCCTCGTACTTCTTCCGTTGTGAAGTTCGTCCTTGGTTGAACCTGTAAAGAGACTTGAAACTTTGTTTTCATTATTTGTTAGTTGGTAGGTTTGTACTATTGGCAGATTACCTTATTTACCTCCTAGGCACGTCAGTTTGATTCACACATTTGCGCATCCTTCCATTCGTCCATTCATCCCTTTTTTTTTTTTTTTTTTTTTTTTTTTTTAGATGTTTAAGTATACATTTGTATATTTATTAACCCGGGAGGAGGGAAGGTTATGGTTTATGTTAGCATTTGAAGTGGGTGTTTATGTTTTGGGTGATGTCCTATGTCATATTTACCTAGGGATTTCACAAGTTTATTTTGTGTGTTATTACTGATGATGTAAAAGTTTTGTGCGAGTTGTTTTAGGTGGACGTCAATTGGTACAATGTTTATTTGTTGTTGTAGTGGAATTAGTCTCGTGTACCTGGGACATTGTGTTATTAGTTGTACCACTCTGTTTTGGAAGACTATCTGAAATGTGTTTTTGGAGCATGTCCCCATGCAGGAGATGCGTACGTTAGTATCTGTTTTATAAGTGAGTTGTATAATATTACTTTGGATTCAGTGCTGAAGTTGACTATATGCTGACTGAGTTGACTATATGGCTTTTGATTTCTGTGAGTCTTCCTACAGCTTTACCTATCTGTATGTTTGTGTGTTTCGCAAAGCTTAGTTTATAATCGAGAGTTACACCTAAGTATCTTCTGCAAATAGCGCTATTTCAGTGTTTGGTGTTTTGGGTATGTCATTTATGAACAAGCTGAAGAGGGTAGGTTCTAAAAGCGCGCCTTGAGGTACACCTGCTTCTATTTTTCTCTTGGTTGAATCTGACTTCCCTACTGTGACATAAAATTTACGGTTTTTCAGGTATGAATTTATTATATGCGTGTAAATGTCACGCAGTTTTATTTGCATAAGTTTATAGAGAAGTCCTGTAATCCAAACGCGATCAAATGCTTTCTTAATGTCCAGAAATACTGTCCCAGTGCCTTGATTTTTTTTTTAATTTATTAGTTATGAATTCTACTAATCTCATGAGTTGGTGTGTAGTTGAGTGGTGTTCTCGAAACCCGAATTGTTCTTGCAGTAGTATGTTGTGTTTTGATGTGACTTTTGATGCGTGTTAACAGAATTTGTTCAGTAACTTTAGGTAGTATATTCTGAATAGTCTCCAGGCTATCCTTATATACGTCTCTCCAGAACATAATATGTTATTCAAACTATCCGCATATCAAGGTACAATAAAGCGGATAGTCGAAATACGAATGTTGTATTATATATAGATACAAGGATACTAACGATTCGGATATATCGAATCTGCAAAGATCAGATATCTGGCATCCAAATTATGTTCGAAGTCGTCTTCCAATATATTCATGTATTTCTTTTTTAAATAATTTGCTATTCGGATTATTTACCACCCATAGTTACTTTATAGTATATCAGTCCTGAAAGTGATTAATAATATTCAAGTGACATACAAGGGCAGGAAAAAGCGATATGGTATCTGACTGGTGGATTCTTTTACAACCTTAAAGTATATTTATTACTCATTCTAATTAGATATAACAAGAAAATCTTTAGCTGACTACAAATAAATACAGCTGTAAAAGTTCTATGTGACTTCATGAAGTGCACTTTCCTGCACTAAAAAGAATCCTTTTATGTCATTTCAGTCAAAAGTTTCAAAATTCTCAGGCCATTTGCAATAGCCAGGCTGAAAGTGAATATTTTAGAACATTGCCTTGGAAGAATGTTTAATTAAAGTAAATGAAGGCTCAAAAGGTAAAATTATGTAAGTGTCCAAAACGAAATGTTTCAGAAGAGAGGGAAAGTGGGTAGGTCTCTCCGCCTTGAACACACATCTTCCGTCACGATTTTGTACTATTTGCAATGGTCAAGGAACTTCTAGGATTTTGCAGGCTTGGCAACTCGAACATTTTAACATCGAAAGCGCCATTTCCGAATTTATGACACTTACATCGTTTTCCATTTCCATTTCTTAAATAATGTCGTTGCCTTGCTTTGCAGTGATATAAAGAAAAGTGAAAATTGAAGTAGTTACAGAAGACTATAATAATCAAACCAGAACAAATATAGAGAAAATAACCTAGGCCGGTTGATATTTACCCACAGATGCGACACCAAATGTCATTCAAATCTGACAGTGTGAGTTGGAATGGTCTATTGTTGCTGGAAGATTTCCCTTTGAACAACCCTCTACACTCAGATTCACAGAACATAGAAGAAGGGAATATATGTCATTTAAAATATATGGCACATATCCCCTTTCAATAATAACAGATATAAATTTTACACTTCGCATAAAAAAATGCGACTGCGAACGCCGTACAGCTAGGTCATCCAATTAAAACCTTATGATTCTATAACCGTGCCTGGTAAAGAGATCTCTTTTCTCTCTCTCCTTCCCTCTGTCTCTTCCACGTAACGAAATCAGCAAACAACATAAGCACAGAATTTTTCCAGTTACATGAATTAGTACAGGTGCAATGAAAGAATAAAAGCGAGATGAAACAGTATACATAAGATGATGGAGGGAATAATTTAAACACACACAATGAAAAACTGAAACCTATGGATGCATGTTAGGCTGAGACGGAGAAATGAGAGAGAGAGAGAGAGAGAGAGAGAGAGTTAACGAAGAAAAAGAGAGAGAGCAGATAAAAATATGGAATATAAACGTAGAAAAAATCAAAAGAACTTAACATTATAAAGTACAGTTCCACAAATCCAACAGCAAGATAAAAGGATCTGGGATTTTATATTTTATTTGGAAAATTCGTATATATAGTTTCGTATATTCGTATACTGATGTTTAATAATTCATTAAGCTAATTTCAAAATGGCGACCAAATTAGTTGTCAGGTTAACTAGTAATGATTTCCAGAGGAACAGGACACTTCTGTGACACATCTAAGATAATGCCAAGAGGTTAACAGACATGCGTTATGTGCGTGTGGTTCGATTGAAAATTCTGTGGGGTTCACTGAACGTACTGGTTCGCAGTACATTGTAACAAATCCAGTAAGTACCGTAGGCCACACCTTTCGTTACAGACTACTAACTCAAATCGAACATAAAAAGAAAATGACTGAATTATAATTTTTCTGCTAAATTTCTAACAGATGTTCCAAGTCTAACAGATATTCTAACAGAATGCCAAGATTTCAAATCCAAAGTGTAACAAAATGAAAAGTTACAAATGTTCAAAATCAAAATTGGCATGTTCCTTATGGGCATAGGAAACCTTACATGTTCCACATTTCAAACGTGAATAAAGCACATTTAATAGTGTGTTGATATAATATAAAACTAGTTTTGTGTCAAATTAATATAAAAATATTTCTGCTCTGGAAATAAACGAAATAGGTGAAAGTTTCTAGTAATTTATAAAAATGTATCTGTTCCGAACATGCAACTCTGGATTCCAGCTATTGCGAATATAACGTTCTAATAATTACGAAACTAATGAACTAGTGTCTATAACAATTCACAAAAACAGAATGAACATACCAAAGCTGAAACGGGTCACTCGGTCAGTCGGGCGATTCGAGTCAGGTTTTGGACCCCGTCACCGGGTCGAGGATTCTGATCCGGTGAATCGATTTAGGTCTGGTAGCCCGGAGGACAAAGAAGAGATTTTATTTATTTCCTTGTGTTTCAAGTGTTTCTTTTAGGGATGACCAGGACAGCAGATATTACCCCCAGAATACGAAAAATACGACGCCGAAATTTCCAGTTAAAAATAACCCGGTTTCAGCTCAGGAACACGCACAAAGAGAGAGCGAGTGTAGGGGACAGAAGCAGTAATTAAGAGAAAAAGATAGACGAACAGAGAGAGAGAGACGAAAATATGATAAGAAAACGTCAGGAAAGAGATGGAGAGAGAGAGAGAGAAACCAATGAAAAACTTGAAAACTACATTATCATATGCTACAGAACACCCTCACTCTTTACTCGGATTCTTGTCATTGATGTCTCGTAAGTTCTCCAACCGGAGATGAATTTTTTTGCAGCCTTCATTTTATGCGAAAAACAGCTACATGGTTGGGAATCGTGCCCAGGTCTTCATACTTAAAGTCTAAGACGATAACGATTACTCCACGGGTTAGGCTGCAAAAGAGCTGCTTAACAAATGGTATAGCGTTTCTTTCTGAAAATAATAACAAGAAAAGTATGGCGTCAGGTCAATGGCGTGTTCTTAATTGTCGTGTTAACGCCCATAGACTTTATTTCGCCTTTCCCAACAAACATTCGTAAATCTTTTCTTCACTAGTGCGACACAGGTGCTTGCAAGTTGGGGAGTCTATCCAACATTAGGCGACTCGGTAGGTTTGCTTCTACTTTCTTTAGAAGTTGACGTTTACTAAGAGAAGTCATTATTCGATTGTTCACGATATCTCTGTAAGAGGGTTTGAACCTATGTTGGCTCGCTTTAATACTACAAAGTCGACCACGTTACCTCTGCACCAATCTGCCAGCTTAGGACACCACGGAAATATTACTAAGTTCAGGTTTAGGGCTGATCTTTGAAAATAACTCACTTTCTTCCTGTAAGTTGTTTACACCAAAGCGCACGTGGAAATTTATTTATTCAAATATTTAGAAAAATTTGTGCTCCCTAATATCCAAAATAGCAAAAAATTTCCAAAATAACAGAAGAACCGAATGAAACTATAATATCTTATACAGTAACTTTGTCTTGCAAGTTCAAAAGGTACGCTTATAAGAATAAGTAAAGGTAAAAGGTACAGTTATCCCCCTGTGCGATACGCACGTGCCGTGAACGACGCATGGGGTTACAAATGTTCTCGACGTACAGTGCGGAGTTAGGTGGGGTGGGTAATTCCACGCTCGAATCAAACTGTGAATAAGCTACGTGTAATGACACAAAATAATGAACTGGTAATGTACTATTTGGAGAACGAAAACAGAACTAAATGTATTCATGTGAAATCAAGCAAAGAGGAATTTCTTGGGTATGTTTCTCGACAACGGAATTTCTTCAACAGCTAAGAATAAAGAACGAAATAACTGTTGAGGAAAATATGGAACTGAATTAAAAGAGAACGGCAGATACGACCTTTAATATTTTTGTTTATGTATTATTTTTTCTCTCAATATATTCTTCAGACAAGGATTAGTTGGCAGAACAGCCATAGGCTGAACTTCGCCCTTTGAGTTATGAATTTCTTAATTCAATTCAATTTTCAATGTGTTTGTTGTATCAGTTTCGGATGAAGGAATGTAGAAATACATCCTGCATCCGATTCGGATACAAATTTTTAAGGATGGGTTGACCTCGGAATTGTCAAACAGACTTCCCGGGACGGCTTCCAGGGCTTTAGGAAGCCTGTCTGAGGCTGGTTGGATAGGAGTTGCAGGTATATTGGATCAGAGGATGCTTCCGCGTTCGTGAAATATAACTGGTTCAAGCGCCTGAACGGTATGCAGAACGTGTACCGCGGAGCACTGCGCTACAAGGCTGAAAAAAAAGACAATTCTCTATTCGATACATAAAAAAAACTCTAATGGAGACTCTCAACTGTTTTCTAAATCTGGAAAAGAAGGATGCTCTATATTTCCTATATTTCCTATCCGGAGAGAAAATCAAAATACCTTTCGCTTTAACACCTTATGGGAAAGGGAAAAATCAGTGCAACCAAAGAAATGAAAAAAATATAATTTGGGAAAACAGCGAATAAACTTTATAGAAAAACTTAATGAAAGAAAAAAAATACAATGAAGTTAACAAAGAAGTGGGATGTTATCCCTCGGTGGATATTAAAAAAAATTGAATTGTATTGCATAACAGAAACAGCGGTGTTATTGA